>UZAN01041281.1:1241-42278 GCA_900618425.1 Echinostoma caproni | reverse complement strand
GTATCCCTGTAGAGATCCGGTATCTTTGTGAAAACACATTTTAAGTGTAATCACAACGTCCAATAAGAAAGTCAACGAGCGCGAAACCACCATGTATATTTTGATCAGATTTTTTGGTATCACAACTTGTCCAGCTTGCTTACACGGATTTGGCTGAGAAGACAGTTTGTTCCGTGTGTGTCCGCGGGCATTTACGAGAATCACGAATGAGGAAGACAGATTGTGAGAGAAAATGGAAGATCTTAGTCCATTTGTGTATTGTTGAAGAAGAGATATTCGGCCTGTGAGAGTGGAGAAAGAGCAAACAAAGTATTCGTGTACAGCGAGTCAACTGTGGATGGTAAAATGAAATCAACACGGTCATGATGATGATGAATTTCCCTTTCATAATCATCTGTCCTGTCTGTCTGTCTGTCTGTCTGTCTGTCTGTCTGTCTGTCCGTGTCAAACAAAGAAATTCACCGCGGCTCGATCGACGCAACACTATTTTTCCTTCATTTGTGTAATTTACTATTTCACAAAATCTGAGCTTTATTTTGAGCCAGACTAATGTGGATAGCAGATTCTAAATAGTATACAGTGTGGCATACAAGACTTGTTTTCAGTGATTCGGCTTCATTGGCTAATAGATCACAATTTATATAACTCGGTTAAAATACCGGAGGGCGGAGGTATTACTTACAAAAAGATGACAATAAAAAATTATTAGACTTGAAGGACCATAGATAATGTCTACTGTTTCCAGTGTGGTGTTAAGTCTGGATTTGTTGAAAACTGAGAATGGCAGGTGAAAATGGGATGGGTGGAGGCCCATGGGACACACAAAGTCTTCGCAAATCATTTTTGCGCCCACAAGGGTGGATTTTGAATGCGAATTCCTACTGCTTCCGCTTTGTCCAGGATGCAATGTTTAATCCCTTTTTTTGTTCACAAACCTGGTATGGGGGACGAAACGCTCTGGTCAAGTCAACTAAATGACCTCACTCAACAAGGTGTGAACAGATTACACTAGCGTAATTGACTCTGTCACCTCAGTGTGTGCAACCAAGCCGGGTGATGCTCACAAACTCTTTGAGCCCAGCTTCTTCTCGTGTGGCCGATGTACATTATTCTACAGGAACAAATGAAAAAGTAAACATAGAATGAGATCACAGAAACGGGAACTCTATCGTTGAGTTGCAGTCTGAGGACCGGTCTGGTACGCAAAAAACAATTTGTGAAGACATTGTGTCCCATGGCCCTCCACACACCCTATTTTCACATGCCCTTCTTGACCATCAGAAAATCCAGATAAAACACCATATCGGAAACACTAGACCCTATCTATATTCCTTCAAGTTTACAAATTTCTTTTTTCATTTTTTTGTTGGTAATATCTCCGCCATCCCGTAGTTTGACCGAGTTATATAAATTGTGATCTATTAGCCAAAGAAGACGATTCATTCGAAACCAGTCTTGCACGTTACATTGTGTCCCACTCAAACTGTAGATAGAAGAGTTGAAGATATTTGAGCCGTTGAGTATGAGCATTATCAACGGCATGCATGTGTCCTCTCAGGTGAACCGTTTCATATTTATATGCACATTTATTCCTGTGTGTGTGAGCAACAAAAAACACCAGAGAAGACGCTCACCAAAAAGTCGATCGGATCCTCCGGTCGACGTCTCACACATTCCATCAAGCCACTGGCCAACACTGGCATCACGTGTTTGCGCAAATAATTCCGTAGAGGCTCAGCCTCTTTGTTTAGAATTTCTGTCTCTTCTTGGATGTGCTTTTCTTGTTTCACCAACTGTTAGACCGTGGTCAATTTGAGCAACAGTGAAAAAGAAGAGAATTTATACTAACATGAGCTATCAATAATAATAATGATTCCATATACATTATTCAGATATATATATATATATTTCCGATATCCCCAAAACAGTCTGATTACAAAAGGCCCATGTTGATTGCTTATTTTTTTTAATGTGACGAATCCAATAAATAATTCAAAAATTTCAATTCACCAAAAGATTGATTGACTAATACCATAGAAACAATTGTCATAATATCATAGGGCGGTGGTGGCCCAGTGGTAACATCACCAAATTATCACCCCATAGGACGTGTGTTCGATTCCCACCACCACCACCACCACCACCTAACGTTCCCCATTTGTGTGTTGAATGGCAGCCCTTTGATTGGCCACTTACCTCTTCCTGAAAAATTGTATCTTTGCGCATTCAATGAAATGAAGTAAAAGAAAAAAGATAAAGAATCGGGCCTTGTGGACTATGGCTATTTTCAGGGTCTTCAAGATATCGACGCGTCGCTAAATCCAAAAAGTAACAAAGCGGAATACAGTCTGACAGATCATATTGTTTTCTAATCTGCTGAACACTATGCCACGTAAGAATGACGTAACTGGTATCCAGGCGAAGCCTCGCACACTGCTCCGGAATCGTCTCCGGTCACTCACTTCTGTCACCCAATCAAACTGCTCTAATTATGTACTTCAGTGTGTGCGTGTCTGTAGGCGTGCATATGTATGTGTGAGTTTAAGTATATATGCATGCAAGCCCGTTAGTCGTTTTTCTGTCTTTCCCACAGAAGAAAGTTTAGTTGGCTATTTCTCACACAACATATGATCCTCCCGCTGACATGTGTTCCCATCTCATTCTTCGATCCCAGTCGGAAGCTTGATCAAGAACAAGGCATCAGATCGTTTTCAAACATTTACTTTCTGTAACCTCGGAGTGTTAATCAATTAAAGCAAGAAACATCGCCGTACTGAGCGCGAACACCGGGGGGGGGGAACTTTACTTTGATGCTGCAACCGAAATTCGAAAGCCAATATCACGCTATGAAAAACTCGGACAGATTGAATAGCCAGTAGGAATGGGAAAATATCCTTAATTCGTCTCTTCTATCACCGGTTTCAAAAAGAAATCGGAGCCCCCACTCAAAATGTCTGACTCGAATAATTTCATTGCGCCTGATCTGATTTGGGTGATTGCGTGTAATGCTTCTGTACTCCAACTGGGTGTGGGTGCGTGCGTGCTTTTGTTGCTGCCTGCTTCTAGTCACAGTTTGTTTTTTATTGGAAATTACCATCAGAGAGGGACGTCTCTATATAGCAAGCAACTACACTCCCCCGTTGCTATTTTTGTATACTGATCTTTTCTGTCTTTATTAGGTACTCCAATACAAACTCTGATTTAATAGTTAACCGATGAAGTGCTAACGATGATTTGTGAGCACAATATTTTAGGACAGAACTGAATTGTGCGGTGTGCACTGTTTCCAGATGAGTGCTTACCAAAAAGGCCGGCATTTGTGAATGTCTGTTTATTTCAAAACACCCCCGAAAAAAATGGTAACAACTTTTATAAGNTTTTATAAGCAAGCAAAATGGAATGTACAGTTATAGCACCACTGCAAAGTCGCCGGTAAAGTGCTAAAAAGCGGAAAATGTTTGACCAAAATTATACATACATATTTTATTCTTTTCTTTTTCATTCTTTAAAATATTTTATTTAACATGTAAAGATGCAATTTTCGGGAAGGTGGATTTGGCCAATCAAATGACTCCCATACAACACAAAAATAGGAAGAATCCAGGCTTGCTGGTGTGGTTCGAATACACATCCTCCGGGGTGATAATTTGGTGACGTTACCACCGGGCCACAACCGCCCATGATGTAATATTATTGTATTATATATATCATATATACAGTACTGGCCGATTGTGATCACAATCACAATTTTAGTGCATCAATGAACTAAAATATTTTCTTTATGATCAAATTGAGTTTTGTTATATTTATCACTCATATGTATACTTTAAGCTTTGACAATGATTTATATCCTGTCTACTTCGATCTACGTAGTTTCTAGGCTGCATGAATATCAGTTAAACGTGCCTGACTTTGGTTGTCAAGATTAAATAATCTCAACACGAAAATTGCAAACTTTATTAAGTATGTAAATGCAATATTTTCTAATAGGAATGACTCACGAATTATCCCAAATTATTTCTATAAACCCTTGCCATCTCGGTTTTTTGTTATTGTATTTCATTTTTTTTATCCGACCTATAATCCATCATAGCAACTCTATTGAATAACCAAACGAAATTCTTTGCCAACCCGAAGAAATTGCATTAAGGTTTCANCATTAAGGTTTCATATTAATAATCTATGTTTGATATCTAACTCACCGAATTCACGAAATACCATTTTCAATAAGGTCAACTTTGAAATCAAGGTCATTTTTGTGCACAGCTTTGAATGTTCTTATTGTTGTCACCATAATGAAGCAAGCAGCGCTCGAAACCAAAAGCTCTCGATATCTCAGTGAAGAGGACATAAATGAAATTGCACTAGCACACAAACTGGGAAGTTCCATATCAGACCTTGTCCAATACTTTAACGTTAACAGAAGCACAATTTACAGGAAAATCCATGGGAAAACTACAAGTGGAGGCCGTAAACCGAGCACATCCAAACAGGAGGACGACCTGATTCGTATTACTCTGAAAAAGCATTGTAGAAAATCGTCATCTATCCAACGGGAAGATCTTTCCCGCTGTACATACTTCCTTCTGCTAAGAAGAATGAAAAAAATTAACATGCGTTTCAGGTTTCAGGTGACGTCAAGCCAGCAATGAACGCGCAGCAAAGATAGGCTTGCATTGATTTTGCCCGAGAATTCATATCTCGACGTGGGTCATTTTGGCGATCGGTTTGTTTCGCCGATGAGTGCATGAAGTGCGACGAGCCTTGGAAGGCTCACCAAAAGGTCATTTGTGGCGAGAATTTCTCAAAAGAACTTATTCCACCAAACGGAAGAGTTTCTCATTCGTCGAGATTACTCATCTGGACAAGGATAAAACATGGTCAGTCTTGTTGATGGACGTCAGTCAAACGCACCATGAATAGTGGGAAATTTGTATCAGTAATGACGAAAATGTTTCCAGAATTTCATGAAAAAAAATCGTCTGGAAAAGGTATCGTTTTTCAGGATAACGCTCCGTGTCATGTTTCACGAGAGGTTGGTAAATTTATTTAGATAAGGATTCTGGTTCACTTAATACTTGCTTTTAGACTTCAGAAAAGTTGCGTGATTCTAGGGTCCACTTCACGCAACTTCCCGCTAAAAGCCCGGATCTCAATGTGATTGGAAGTATGTTTTCTGTTTTGATGAGAGAGGTCAATGTGTTATCTGTACATTGGACATTGGAGACAAAAGTGCGTTACGTAATGGAGCATAAAATAGAAAATGACTTCATAACAAAGTTGGTGGATTGGATGCAGAAGAGACTCGAAAAAGTCCTAAAGAACAAAGGTAGAACAATCGACTGTCAGTGTACACAAACTTCACATCTTAGTTAATATTTATATTCATTTGTTGCCAATAAAAATTGTTTTATTCTCTTTATTTAGCTCTTAACTCATTACTGTCTAGGTCAACCACTACCGACGAAATGGGAGCATCCGCTACATTCGGAACCATTCCATCTGCTGAGTATAAACGAATCACGAAAATCACGGCTATAAAGACTCAACAAGGTTTGTTTATTATTACTTGGAAAAAATATTTACTTCAGTATAAATGCTGTTGCCTGTACGAACTGACAAGTGTTTCACAGGGACACGTTGCTTCAGTTTCGATTACAATTATATATATATATATAACACGAATATTTACATATACTGTGTTAAGATCACCATGGATTGGACGAGAAATACAGCAACAGAGTAAAATGTGACAACATAAAAAAATAATCCGTTTTGGATAGGGCATAACAAAGTTCTTTTTGTTTGTTTGGGGCAAGCAATTTTGAGTTTTTATTTATCCTAATATTTTTGAATCGCATACATGAGAAGGTACATTCAAGCCACAGGTTTCAGTTCGATACCTTATCCCGCTGTGTCAACCATAATCGAAATCTGTGGGGCCCCAGCCGGGAAGCCCCGACGGAAGCCAGATCCGAACACAGTTTGAGCACAGTTATTGGTCAAATTCTGAACAGACGTTTGCGGAGGCTCTGTTGTATATTAACGACAAATTACTGTCGCCAGAAATGGACCAGTGTTAGCTATTGAACCTACTCCTGGGTTTAAGATGACTACTTAGTTTGTATAATCTCGGTAATGCTAGTTCGCTTATTTCCCTCGAACCGGAGCAATGCTGCCCAGGTATCATTTTGACTGCACAAGACAGACCAGCCACGAGGAGTGAGCAGTTTTGCAGATACTGTATACACTCGTTCATCTGTATCAGAGAATAATGTTGAATACATATTTTGAAGAACAATTTCGGTTCGCAAGAGATAAAACTATCAACAAATCTTACCCATTCCTCTTGGCGTTGTTTTCGCGCTTGCAATTCCGCCTCGGTCTCGGCCCGAATGCGTTCCTCCTCGGCCCGTTCGCGTTCCATCTTTTCGGCCGCCTGTCTCCGCTCCAAGCATTCCCGCTCGTTTACGGTCAAGCCGTAGTTACGTGCGGGACCAATGAAGTGGATAATTTTTCGCAATGTGCTATCCATTTCCTGCGAGTTGGTTANGACACAAGGGTTAAAATGTGGGAGTAGTTTACACTGACGCAATTAGAATCAGCATTGCGCATTTCGTGTTCCAGGCATTCTCTAACCGTTATTTTCAACCGCCAATTGTGCCTTTACTCGGGAACCATTTTAAATTGTCTGGAAATTTTTAGACTCAACACTTGCACCCAAAGAAAGCTTTAAGGTGCATCACTGATTCATTGACTGAATAAGTTATTTGAAGAAGAAACTGTTCTGAACCGAATGCTTTCACTGTGTGTTTCTCACCATTTCGCTGACTTCTCTCAAAACCAATCAACTTTCTCAGATCCCTTGAACTTCTCTCTCACTGGGGTATTGTATATTTATCACCGGCTTACGAACAGGCATGTTGCCAATGCAACAAAAAGAATAACAGAGAACGAACAGCGGGGAGGGCAAAAAATATGGTGGATAACAAGAATAACATTTTGTATATGTTTTACCGCACACTTTATGATACTTTTTGTATGTGTTAGTTTATTATTTCTCTATACGAGGGACATGATTTCAACAGGCAGGCCACAGAGCTTTCGCCCCGCTGACTTCTATTCTGGGTTCTATCTCCGGGTGTCCCTAACCAACGATAAAACCTCAACCGTTGGGCCCCAACCTGGAAGGATGGATGCACCAACCGAAGCCCCTTCATATCATGATCTGACCACCGCGGTACTTCATCCAGCCTCACCCAGCAAGTCCATGTGTGGTTATGCGATTAAAATTATTCTAGTTGATTTCATTGTTTGCAAACATTTTGAAACCTGCGATGGGATTGCTTTGTTACGCAATGAAAACCATCACTTCTGGATTCTTCTAAGACCCACAGTGTATTCGCGTTCCATTCACAATATACGTGCAATTTGTTTCACGGGAAACAGTCTTTTTCTTGAGCATTCCATTAGTGTCGTTTCTTCGTAGTTTTGTTCCTGTCCATCTTTACATATTGCAATCAGGTTATTCACTAAAACACAGCTACATGTGAAACCTGTGCTGCCCTTTTGAAACTCTATTTATCTGCACCAGCAGCAACCACACTGTTGAAATCATTAAGAAGAAGCACCGATCGTACAAATCTAGAGACTCAGCGGCTGTCAAGTATTATACCAACCTGATAAAAGCTGAAGTCAAACGCCTTTCTGTGTCATATGCCTCCCAACTTCTGCAATGTAACAAGGCATCAAGGTATCAAATTGCTTTGTGGGACCAAAGCCAAAACTCCGGATTGTACGGCAAATTTCGATAGTGTTAACGCATCTATCTGCCCATCAAGCGATGCCGTCACGCCAATTGTTCTGGTTGATGCCATTCAAATAAAGACCATTTTAAAAGAAGGTACTTTTGAGCTTTTGCAGTTTTGGTCCCAATGGTCATTCATTTTTCCTTCTGAGATATGGGGCCTATTCTTTTGGTGAAATGTTCGTATCATTCTTGAACGCTGCCTTAAACAGCCGCTCCATACCAGACTGTTAAAAATCGGTAACAATTGTTCCCATTTCCAAATCCTCTACTTCAGATTTAACTCCTTGTCGTTCCCAATCGTGAATTAGATCCCAATATCGTGCTCCCTTTCTGTAATAAACATATCGTGAATCTACGGTATTTTATAGTTAAAAAAGAACGGTTTTTACAGACTTCGTTAGAGGTTTGAGAATATTCTCTATCCTCTTTTTCCTCCCTTTCTCCAGTTCGCAGGTTTTACGCCTACAAAAGTTCTAATTACAATTCCAATCACCAATTTTTAGCATGAAGAAATTGAAAAATTATTAATAAATCTCCATGCACACTCAAAATTTAGACTTTTTAGTCACTTTTTGCGTATTATGGTAGTATTTTAATTAACCTGACACAAACTTTTAACAGTTTTAGGCTTTTTCTCCACTACTTACATGCGAGCTTGACGAACTGGCTCCAGAAAACACTGATCGAGAACACCATTTGGGCGATGTGGTGTTTGTGACACCTTATAGATGTGCATATCACACACACACACACACAAAGAAAGTTTAAGATTCCTATGGTGGTCGCCCCTTTTGACCCAGCTTCCAGACAGGCGGAGTCTTCTACTAATCCGGTTGAGCCCAGGTGCATGCAATCTGATTGGTTGAATGCAGAAAAGGTAACTATGACTGGGGTATCACACCAAAAGCGACTGAACAGCCAAGAAGCAACTAAAACTCGATTTAGACTTTACATGCCTTTCATAATAGAATGAACTGTCTCCACCGCCGTCTTGGTTCTATCTCATTTCCCTGTAGTTCAGCTGCTCTTCCGTTCAAATCGCAGTTCATGTAACGACAATTCACCAAACCAGGCAAGTTTCAGTGCGAGTTTCCGGTTAACTTGATTTAGAACCTCACCATCATCGTTTTATTTTCTCGTTTCTTATCTTAATATTTATTGAAACTTAGTTTTTATAAGGAATAAACGGAACTAAGTTGGGCTGCGCTAAACCGAAGAGTTCGGTTGAGAGTCCTTAAGCAAATTGCCTGCTCTAGTTTCTTTGTATTTTATCAATAAACAAATCCCAGACCGGTTGCGTTTTTTTTCCAGCTGTTTTGTACACAATGAGAACATAGAATGTCTAACCCCGTCCACCTGGCCACCTAATGTTCTCCCCACGTGTTTCGTGGAACTGTTAAGCTAACTGATACAGTCTGGATGCGGAACAGTTTAAACCCCGAATCCTGAATGAAGATCCATCCTCAGATATAACGTAATCTACTTGAACTGTATAGAAAAGTGAGTAAATGATTATAACCAACCGTGTTTGTTTGTAATACGAATATCTTAAACTCGCTACGTTCTCATTTTTTTCCAATCGTGTATGTGTGTGATCCAAATTAGTGAGTAATGACAGCTGAAAAACTAAGGACTGCACAGTGTATCAGACATTAGAAGTATCCAGTTTGAATTAACATTTTAATGTCTTTCATCGGCCCGAAGCATACCATTAAGTGAATATTTGCGAACGGACAGACCATCGTCATCATCACCCGCATCGGATGTGCAATTCCGATTTCAGACAACGTCTTCATCCACCAATGATTTGTGTAGCCATTATGAACCGCATTCTTCATCTTCATATTGCACCTCAATTGACCTACGCTGTTCCGTGATCTACCAAAATGAGCTGACGGAACAAAATAACCAATAGCAGCACAGCGGTGCGCGTTGTAAGTAAATACTGACCTGCAGTACTGATCAACTCACAGTCTAAACCAAACAGATGTACCGAAACCCGGGACTTTGTTTTGTTTTATCACCGACATGATGTACTACCGCTTTTAGTTTACCCCCATTCTGATGCAAGGAAGTATATCCACATCTGCGGTGTACAAAATTTACCGGGTTTCGCACTTCTCGCATTTCAAGGTAATTCACACTATGCGGATGGCAGACTTTTGAGTAAAACATTTCATATCGTGTCAAACTGCACGTAGTTAACATATTTGGCAAGCGTCAATCAACAACTCCAACTATGATCCCACTCTTCACTTACTGGACTTTCTTCAGACATTACATCGATCGGTATTTGTAGGACCCCTTTCGAATCAAAGTAAGCTCGAACAGAATTCTCATATATGCTGGCCGAAGCAAGTGGAGTCATTTGGTTCTCGATTGGTTGTTCCGGGTCCGTCTCCATGGACAAGGTGTCGAGGACGCTCAGGCCACCGGCTGAAGCAACGGCCGGATTCACTCCAATCTGATTGGTTCGAAACTCTGTCAGACGTCGAACTAGACCGGATTCGGTGTAGTGAGTCCCGTGCACTTTTTCCTCGGGCATATGTATAACCCGATCACGTAGAAATTGATCAGACGCTTGCAGTTCAAACACAAAGTCAGGTAGAAGGCCTTTTGGAAGTTGTGAGGGAATAGGTTGTGTGGGCAATAGACCCGGTTCGCCGCAAACATCTTTCAGATCCAATCCGGAAGCGAGGTATCGACGAGCGAATTGTTCGGCCGGAGACGGACCTGTTTCTTGGGTCTGTTTACCACCACCGGTTCCTCCTCCGCCCTCGTCCATCTCGTTTCCTTCTTCCTCTTCCTCGTCATCTTCACCACCCCCACCACCACCGACTGTCGGTTGGAAAAAAGGCAACAGGGAAAAAGACAAACGAGAAAACCAAATGGTTCATAAATTCTTACGATTTAAATCTCTTGAGTATTTTGACTAACTCCATCGTCCCTGTGCATTTATTTGTGCTGTGGCCTAAAATTCACTGAATCGTTTATCATGCATGCCTGTGGCCGGATTGATTGATCGACTGATCGATGGATTCATTGACAGACGCTTCCCGCAATTACACACGCACGCACTCACACCATGCAGACTGACTCTGTTACGATATCGATCAGCTCCAGCCAATCAGTTGTTAGTATTGAACTGTCCACACTGATGGATTCACTGACTGTTTGAATACCGGCTTGACGACGTTCGGATGTCATTTGATGCTTGAGTCGTTTGTTGGTCTGCTTCTCTTTCTTCTTAGGTGTTGCCCGCACCTGCTTGCTCATCGGCCTACAGACCGGATGCGTTTACGTACCGGAAATAGAATAACTACTAAAATTACGGTTTACGTATTTCTTTGCTTCAACGGGATAAAACAATCTTAGTTTCTCAAAGTATGGTTGATATCATAGTTGGTTTCAGTATGGTTTTATCAAGAACTGATGTCATTTAAGAAATAACTCTGAACATTTGAAGACAACGAAGTAAAAGTTAAATCAATTGAAGCAACCCCTAATCCCGAGGGACACTTTCTCTCTAATCGAATCAAGTTTTACTCGACAATAGAATGCTCACGAGATCACAATCCTTAGTATTGAAATGGAAAGTAAATGTTTTAAGTGGCAATTGGTTTATGGTCTAATAGGTGTCTGGTTGATTAGTGTGGACGAAACAATCGATCCCCTACGCGTCTGATAGTAAAAACCGTGTCACGCTTTCCGTTATCACCAAGTATACATAATCTTACAAGCGGGAAATTATGCCGCTTTGGTCTCAAAAAAACACGGCAAGAGCGAATAAAGCGGGAGAATACGGACCAGGACTACTGCACCAGTTAAAGATAAAAATGTGTTAGCAATTACTAATGTTAGTTAATGATCATGGATAGAGAAATTCCCTTTCAAAGCCCCTACGGCCTTGTTGGATAATGAGCCATTGTCCTTTGTTGTATGATCAACGGTGCGGGTGTTCCTGAGAGAAGTGAAGGCTCTGGGACGGATGAGAACAAAGTGGAACCCCGGAACAAGCGGAAAAGTGTCTCACCTCGCCCACTAATGATTAAGTTTAGGCCGTCGGCCGGGATGAAAATAGCGAGTCTTTCTCGGAGGCCAAGAAATACATATGAATGTAAACGAAATGGACGTTTTGCATCCGATTGTTTTAGATAAATAGTTTGACCGATGTCATCACAATAGAAGAGTGGAAATATCTCAATAAAAAAGTTTACTGATTGCCAGGGGGGTTATTGGGGGTAAAACGACTGTAGAAAAATGCTCGAGGACCCATCCGTTCACAAATTCTTGTTGACAATTTCGATTCTATTCGAAACTCTTTGAATCTCAACTTTCCAGTTTCAATGGTTATCGATGTTTCAAAGTTTTTTCCACATAGGCCAGGGAGGAAGGTTGATCGATGTATTTTTGGTTTGGCTCTGACCGGATGTTGTCCGAGGTAGAGGAGTGTGCGACAGTCAAAGTAAAGTTGCAGCAATTAGGATTGTACAACCAGAGTGGTACCATAGATTTATGAAACCTATGTAATGTTCTCATGCGAAGACTTCTCCCTTAATGACACTCTCCTATCAAACGAAGTTCGAATTACCTTGTCTATTCCTGCGTTCAGTGTACGAAAGCAAAAAAAGTTCCGAGTGAATACCGTGTATTCATCATCTTGCGTAAACACGACAAAAGAAACATATCCTGTTCTGAACAGCAAACGAACAGAGGAATTCGCTTGCCTCAAAGCTCGTTGCTGCCTTCACTGTCTCTTTTCCTCTCTCCCTGGTCCGTTTATTTGCCCACTGGTGATACCGTTAGCACCGCCACGACATTTGGCTGTCCGTTAGCAGTAGAGTGTACGCTACAGTACTAAGGCCATTGCTACCTTATGGTGCAGAGACTTGACTGTTTCAGGGGTGGGAGGTGGCTGGGATGATGAACACAGATTGTCAATCTTTGAACACCACTGTTTACGTAGCACTGCACGAGTCTTCCAAAGTAAATCGGACAAGCAGCGCCAAGTTTAGATGCAGAATTTCAGCTATTGGCATCAACACAACAGCATGACTTCTATGGAGTTCGATGGTTGGGGCATGTAATCCACACGCCACCCGATAGACTTCCTCGATTTTTGATATTAGCCAAGGTTTGTAGCAGTTGGGATAAGGACAAGGATGATCATTAGGGCATGGGAATCCCAATTCAAGGTGTTGAGCATGAAGTTCACGTCAGACTTCCCAGCGATGCTCAGTGGTACGGCTCAGTTTCGTAGACACTAATGCTTATACAGAAAGTCAGTGTATACGCATATTTCATTCATCTGCATTCTTTATTTTAGCAAAGAACTGTAAATTCATCAGACACAGACAATTTTTATCAAGTAATCCTCATCCACCTCAGACCATCCATTCATAGAGAGAGAGAGATCTTGGCTCCCGCTCAAGCTAGACCGAAAGGGTTCGCTTCAAGCAATCTTCCCAATTTGCTTCTTCACCAGTGTTTGACCAAACAGACAGTCAAAATCAAACGGAAATCAAAGAGAAGGAACTCGAAAAGCGCAAGGCTGATGGTTGGGTTGAATGATTTCGAAAAACAACTGTTTTCCTAGCTCAAAATTAACTCCTTTCCGGTGGTTTGCTTTTCATGTGACATTCTCCTTTCGTATTTAATAATATCTCACAATCTGTTGTCAACCAATCAAATGTATTGCACGACATGATCTGGTTTCATTCAAAAGCTCATGAGTAATTGATTGACCGATATGATATATCGCAAAGAAACTGCTTCTCGTTTCCCATTTATTCCATTTATATGTTAAAACTGTGTTGCTAGAAAGGAATGAAACACTATTGTTGTTATTTTTCAATAGTACGGAGAAATACAATCATTCTCGTTGTTTTAGCGTCCACCCCGAGATATTCGGATTCACTTATCATAGTGGAATATTGATGCTACCATTTGGGGTTCTGCCATCATATCGGATTCAACAACGTGATCCCCGAAATTCATGGACGCAATATAAAATTTAGCGAATCAGTTTCAATCACCGATTCAGGTTACAGTCACATATTTAGAACGTATGAGGTCGGTCGCGAGGATACTTGAGAATAGAGTTCCACTGATGAAACAAGGGGTGTGTGTGTGCGCGCGGATCATTGATCAACCTGCCGTTCACCAATTAGACGACGGTGGTCAATTGGCGTGGGTCATCTATCACAATCACCTCAGAACCGATAGCCGATTTGGGAAATCTGATCGTATCCCCCGGGAAGATCAGTGATTGATCGCTTTTCTCTTCGGAAATTTTGCTTCTGAAATTGTCCATTCAATAAAAATCCATTGTGTGGCTTGAAGGTTCAATGTTTGTTTTTCACTACCAACTACAAGATCCGTAATTGGAGTCTCGCTCGGAACGACAAAATTGTGCGATCTCATTTGGACTATATCATGGCATGTGTTGTTCAACGGAGGAGTACCACGTCTATCAGCACTTTCGTTCGCACACTAGGATAGATGGGCCGATAAAACCTACACAGCTCGTCTGAGTTATGTTCAGGGAGGAATTTTAAAATCAAAGATTAAATTTACTTTCATTCAATTAATTTTCTTTGTTCGCGCGGGGAGGGGACGGGTATGACGATGTTTCATTCGAACAAGTTTAGCTATTATTGAAAATTCAAGATGCAACCTAAAAAGAGTGCAACATTGGTCTCAAAAGCTCCGATTAGTTTCATTCACGAATAGTTGTGACATGGATCGTGAAAAACTTACCACTGCTTTGGTAAGTTCTGCTTTTTTCTCGTTGATTTGATAGTCATGGTGTAACACTCATTCATGACATAGATGTATGCCGGTACCATATCCAGGAGGATTTCCAGCCACCACGGAACATACTCTGACTGTTACGATTTGTCCTAACCGCCATGGATCGATTACAATGGTTGCACACGATAGGCTATCACTAAACCTCATTCGCATTGTATTCGCCAGCCGACGGCTTCTGGGCAGCGAACACAGCACCGCAAGCTTTAGCACGGAAATGGGTTTTCTTTATCTTAACTCAATCACGCCCGCAAAATGTTCAATATGCATAAAGACAAGAGTCACATTCATAAAAAGCTCAGCAAATCGGCACATTTCACAATTTCTGGTCCACATTTGGCTTACATTAGGTGAGAGAACTAGCTCGGTCCTATTTGAGAGCGCGTAAATAGACAGACCCAGTCCACTATGCATTTCAACCAAGTATGAGCCAGATTTACCTGTACTATTTATTCCATGGGCTGACTTACGTGAGAACAGAGCAGATGCCTGCTTTTTGGCCTTTGGATAACCGTCAATCACGTAACCCTGATTCTGACACGGTTTCGAATTCAACTTTTGTCGGAAAANAAAAAGAGAGGGGGTGGGTGTTTGAGGTGGATTAGGAGTGAATAGATTAGACTAAAAGAAAGTGTGTTTCTTTAGAGTATCAAGCTTGGATTAACCCATTCGATTGTTCAGAGAAACCAGGCACTCTTGATAGTCTTTGATTGATTGAGCCATTCACACAAGGTGTTAGCCGTTGACCGTGTAGCTCAGGGGTAAGGGTTTGAAGTCCCAACCCGAAAGTTTGCGGTTCGAGTCCTGACAGGGACACAAAAAGTACGCACTATTGAAGAGTCCCGAACAAGACGAAACAGCTGTCCAGAGCTCTTTGTCGGTTATCACAAACATTTCCATCGCATTTGAAAGTGTATTTCTGTTTAGTGATGTTTTTGACCGATCACATATTAAAAATTTGTCCCCGGGTAAATTCTGCGACTGTTAACCACTAGAATCAAGACAGTAAAAATTAGAATAAGCGTTCCCCTGTTAACCAGATGCAGATGAAGAGGTGATTTTTAATTTGATCTAAATGACAGCAGATAAGCCCAAATCCTAATATTGAAGTTCACAGCTCTTCAGTCCAAGTCGGACCACTTCAGTCATGTGTGTATCCCAAAGGGGGTCTGAACCGATAACTGGATCACTGAATAGTTTTTTTTATTTTGTATAGGTTAAATGAAGTAAACCTCAAAATAACATGATCACAAGCAGTGAGTTCAATGTGGTTATCAACCACGTAACTGTAAAATAAGATCAGTTTACTTGTTCTCGGTTTGATTGGTCACATAAATAAGTGGGAAAATATATCTCACCTGTCGAGTGCTAACATGGATGACAGTTATCAAGAGAAATTTTAGGATATTCATAATGGTGCATCACTTCTCGAGTCACTTTTCAGCTCTTATGCATTCATTGAGGCAAACGTTCAAAAAACGGGGACATTAAGTGAGTAGAAGTGGTGTAACTACATTTCTCCACAGCATTCAACCGAGCAAACCACAAAATACCGCTGAGGAAACTACACAGTTATGAAATTCGGGGACTTGTTCCAGGTTGGATATGAGAATTTCTTTGACAACGCACCATGGCAGTTCGGGTTTCTGGGTGACTATCTGATCCTATCAGCATAACCCGAGGAGTTCCACAAGGATTCGTACTTGGCCATTGAATTTTTCTAGTTTTCATAAACGATCTGATGGGCATTCTGCAACCACAAAAGTTAGTTCACAGATGATGCAAAATATGAAAAAAAGTGACAAAACCTGGTACTTAAGAGAACGCTTAAATCTGCTTATCAATGGCCGATCGAAAACGATATCGAATTCAGTTCATCAAAATGTACGATTATATCCGTTCGCCATGAAACTCGGTTTCTGTACTTCATGGGATATTAACAATTTCCGTATGCCTTGAAGGAAAAAGATCTCGGTGTCATTGTTCAAGACGACCTAAATTGTTCTCTGAAATGCTCCAGGGCATTGTTCACAGCCGAAAGACATGTTGGTTTGCTAAAGCGAGTGTTAGGTAAATTCGAACCTATGCTGTTCCCACGTTTGTAATCAGCCAACGTTCTACCCCACATAGTTTATGACATTCAAGCGTGGAATCCATGACTGCAACGCGATAGTAAGATTCTGGTCAGTCCACAAAAAATGGCCAACAAAAAGGTAAGGGACAGAATTCTAAAACTTATCATGGAAGGCTGAAGTCATTGGGGTTTTACTAAACACAGTATTGCCTAATTCGAGTGGAATTGATTTTGTTGTACCAAATAATGCAGAACTCGGATAACCCATGTCATTCACTGTTCGCCTCGTCATCCCACACTCACGTCAGGGGCACTCATTCAAATTAGTGCTCCAAAAATGTCGACTGGAATGCCGGCGTCATTTATTTGCCCTCAGAGTATGCACTATTTGGAATTATCTGCCACTGCAAGCTGTTTCTGCGCTCACAAAGAGATTCCTTCAAACACAAACTGGATTAAACTTTGACAATTCTTAATTTCCAACATCCCTAGCAGTGCACGAAGCTAGGATAATCTGTGACATTCCTCATCTTTCTATGAACCGTGAATCGATTTACCTGCGCTAAACCCTGTGGGACAAGAAGAGCAACCGCTTGTAAGTTTTTTCTTATAATAAAACCTTGACTTTGTGTAACACCCGTCAATTGGGGGAAAAGATCACCTAACTGGGTGAGCTGAAACTTCAGTGGCTGTGCTTTAACATTTTGTTCAGCAGGTATTCTCTTCTACTGTAAGGCTTTTCATGGGCAAACTTGAATGGTCATCGCTGTTGGTTGGTTCTGAATGACCTTCAACTGCCGAAATATCCGGCAGGATTTCTGTCAGGAATATTACATAGTCACATCTTTTGTGTCCAGTAACTTCGTTTAAAAACAGCCTCAAGTTTTCAGGCTTATATGTTTCGGTTGGAGCATTTTGAAACTACCGTGCTTTGATCGGGTCATCTATTGTTAATCCGGTGTCGTATATAAATGCATATGCTCTGGGTTAGGGACTTTTGTTACTGCATTGCAGTGAACAAAATCTACTCTTTTAACTATATACAACAAAATTAAACCACACTGAGGATTCACATCCTCTGGAGGAAACACTTTATAATGATTGCTTAGATCAAACCCCGGAATGGATTGAATAGCCGACTATGGAAAATCGAGAGCGCGTGAAGGAGAGAGAGATCGCTTTTCTCTCAGCAAACTTTTTTGTTGTATATCCCCGCGATACGTACACAGGTCTTGTTTATTCTTGTCTTCCTGCTACTCTCAGAGTTCCGCTGTGTGCTCTTATTACTCCATCGGTCATTGGTAGACTCGACGGATAGACAGAAGGATATCGATCGAACCCAATGCTTTAAAATCCCGGGTTTATAGGTCTACAAGCCGAAACGGGAATTGTATTCTCGCCCAGCACACGATATTCCGGACCCCAGTTTGGAAAACAAATGATGCATAGGACATTTAGCTCCGTTTACACAATTCAATAATAATAAAGACCTTTATATAACGAGTAGCACGCTGCATGCCGAGTGAGTCGTTCAAGGCTGAAGCTCATCGCTCATACATAAGTAACCTGCCCGCAGATGGTTGCAAAACGGTGGTACAGGAAACGTACACAGTGCAGTTCTGAGTCAGTCAGTCAGTCAGTGTAATAGTTGTAGTATGCACGGATCACGAAATACGAATCACGTATCATAAACCACGAACGCCACGTAAGCACTGAACCACAGCGGCACTAACGACAGTAGTCCACGTAAGCGAGAAGCGAGAAAAAAGCCACAGGAATAGTAGTTCATTTATTGAAAGATATTTCTTTCAATAATGGGGTTTAAATAATATGTACAGAACAAGTTCATTGGTGATCCAAGCCTCTTCCAATCTCGGCTAGTATTTCTGGCGTTATACAGCTTCTGTCTGGACCGGATGGCTTCTGATTAGTCGGTACAATCGGCCTATGGTTTGTAGTCCGGAAGCTGTAAGGAGTCGGCGCTTTGCTGAAGTCACCTGGAAAGCTTGATTCATCACAGTTGTCTGAATAATGTAACGTGTCGCTCCGTGATTAGCGTTATCTCGTAAGCTAAGATTATCACAGTCAGTCAGTCAGGTGGGAGAACAGAACGTGTCTGCCATGTGATATCCGACAACTCCAAGGTGTGGCGTCTTCAGATTTTCACCACAACTGAAGTGATACTCTTGTAGAATCCAGGACCAGATCATCATGATCATGCTCGTGGTCATACCGATGATCACCGTCATCATCATCATTAAGATCGCCATCATAAATGTGTGCGAATTCCATTTCACTCAAACGTGGCAAATTCGGATGCTTAGTCATTTATTGCAGGGCCTATTTCTCCTTCCTTTTTGGTCATGAAAGATCTCTAAATCAAGCCATTACTCAGATCTCACTAACACCTAACCCTATTCGACCTGTTCAAACAGAGCTGTGAGGTAGTGAAACTAGGTATCCTATTCCCACTTTCGGGGGAGGAGGAGGGGGGGGGCGGGTCAACTCACTCAGTGACCAGGTCCAAATCGAGTCTTCCGTTGTTATCTTCCAAATTCTGTTGAATAGTTTCAAGCAGTTCGGCTGCATTGGCGGAGCCCACGTCCTCTTCCTCGTCTACGGCCGTGGCGTTTCCTCTTCCCGGCGATTCTATTTCCTCGTTTTCTGCCTCAACACGTTTTTTCTGATGGCGATTCATGTGCATAGTTGATGAGGTTTATTATCAAACAAGACTTACTAGTTGTGCGATTGCTTCCTCAATGACACCTTTGATGTGAATATGATGCAATTTGTAGTGTTCGCAAAGGCGTTTGGCCAGGGTGCTTTTACCGCTAACCGGCGGACCAAGGATACAGAGTCGAATAGGCTGAAGGATTTGGGGTTGGGCAGACGAGAGGAAGTGGGCGGACAAGTGATCGAGTGTGGAGGGATCAAATGAAAAATGAAATATTATTGTGAATGAGTGATAAACAAACATTCAAATGTATGAATTTTGATGTCTTTCGGGAGAAAAAAATTAAGTCGCGTTGTTTTCTATCTGTGTCGGACTGAGGAGATTTGTTGATTGGAAGACATCACGATCAGGGTGTAAATAGGATTTTACAGAACAGAACATGTAATCTGTAACAGTTGGTTTGTGGTGTTCTTTAGAGGGTTCTTGATCAGTGGTTCAACAGTTAGACAGTCTCTCTAAATTTTCTGTTTTTTCCTACAGTATATCCCTTAAGAAGCTCTCAGATGCCGTGATAATCCACGAACTACTTCTCCGTGTACATGTCAAACATACTACTCATTAACGCGAGTAGTACTCCATGGTACTTTTACTGCCATCATCTTTGCAGCACAATCATGAGAACAATTAGATTCCTTGTGAAAGAAACTGTGCAGAAAACGAATTGATGTGTGTGTGTGAACTAGAGAAACAAATCTGAAATTTCGGCATTAGATGTGTACACATAATGTGACCGAGTTGAACAATACTGGAATTGGTCTCAGCAATGGCGTCAAAATGTGTTGAGAAGAATAAATATGCTTGTAACTCAAGGATAATTTGCCACCTACACTGCTATTACTGTTGTGAGATACTACTCATTGGTGAGTAGTATGTAGCACAGTTGGTGATTTATTTGGACGAACGAAGTCTAAGCTCACCGAGGGCAAATTGCCGGGTCTCAAAGAATAACTATCGAATGCTATTATCATTACCCGTTGTGCTACCAGGAACTGCGATGGTATGAGATTTCTGTGTTATGTATGCCAAATTAGTGATATCCCACCTGTAATCTTCAATAGACGACTATCGTCGACCGAGCACCGCCTTTCAAAATTATAACACTACTGCTATTATTATTATTATTATTATCTTCACCGCACAGCACAACGAATGAATACAAAAACTCCATTGTAATGGAACTTTTATTTCTTTTATGACATTGAACTATTATACTTACCAATGTCCAACCAACAGAGTGAGCTCTACGCACGTCTCTGAATCAGTTGATCTTTTTGGGGTAACCACGTACGACATTATCTAAAAGACAAATGGATGCTACACACGCGTTCGTCCATCAGTTCCCATTAGTCGTTTAATCACGTGATACAACTGGTCACGATAGACATTCACCAATGCCCTTCCGGGCTGTTTTGTCCGTGAGCCAGCTTGATCTAGTTTTAGGTTATCATTTACTCGATTGGTGTATTTTCACGAACATTCATTAGATCGCTAACCCGGTTCCGATCAGATCTCTTGAGTGTTCTGATTTCGGTGTTGGGTTACGGGCCCTTAACAATACTGTGCATTAATGTCGCGATTGGAATTCGGTCTTGACACCTACAAATACGGTTAAGATCCCAAACCCATAAAGCGTTTTACTAAGGAGTGATTAAGATAATTCTGATGACTCTGGTTTCATGTTCTAGGAACATCTGCTCTGCCTTCATGCGACACTTTATGACTGTGAATCCGAAATTGTCATGAACACTTTTAATTCAAGTGTGGATTTTTCTCAGCTGGGTGAGGAGTACAGTACTGCACGGATCACGCACAGATGATAGCAAAATTACAGTCGTGGTCTACCGAGAATGCTGTTTTCTCTAACATGAATCCTCATCGGAAACAAATAGTCGACAAGGTACAACTGGTGTTGGTTTCATCTTACTGTAATTGATTTAAACGTGTCTCTCAACTATATGTGATACATTAGTTTCACTACTATTTTCCTCCTCATAGGACCTTTTGTGAACTTCCGCAAATCGATTGCGTACTATTACTGTCGAATTCAGGACAAAATGCTTCTAGTTTTCAAAAACCATCCATGTTCAAACTGTATCATTTGCAATTAATTCACAGTTACTTGTGAGTAGTGGTGTGGGATAATTGATTAACTGACTATCACTGAAGACGACACCCGAACAAACATGAATTGGCAATTTGGTTCAGCCATGGTATGTGCTGGTTGGCAAATGGGTAACGAACGCGCCTTCCATGCGATGAGTCTGGAGTTCAACTCCTGGACGGGACGGCGGATATGCACTAATGATGAACTCCAATAAGAGTAAAACTCGAGTCTAAAGCTTCCGAGTGTACCGTCGAATCGATGAATTGAAGATTGATCTACTATTTCAAACGTCCCTATGATGTCTGTCCTAGCTAATAAACTTGGTCCATCTGCACCGTAATTGAAGAATGCACAATCCCAGCTGACGGACAGAGTTCATACTATGATATTCTGACTAAACCCAGTGCCCTTCATTACACTAATAATAATAATAATAATGGTGAACAATGAAACCAATGATAACAAGAAAACAATCAGCACGAAGAACCTGAATATAATCGATTATGAAATGATTCACTATCGGAACATACAATTAATTGTCGAGCGAGTTTGAATTCCCGTAACACTTTACTGATATCTTCCG
Organism: Echinostoma caproni; assembly: GCA_900618425.1. Taxonomy (NCBI): domain Eukaryota; kingdom Metazoa; phylum Platyhelminthes; class Trematoda; order Plagiorchiida; family Echinostomatidae; genus Echinostoma; species Echinostoma caproni. The sequence continues at coordinate 20,163 of UZAN01041281.1, read as the reverse complement.
CTAGTCCATTCTCACAGTGCCATCGAAAATTGCCCTGTTCCCGGATGAAGTTGGCATCCATTCGTAGATTGATTAAAAGCTGATCAATATGACTTTGCTGTGCCAAGAAAGGGTATGGGGACAAGGTAACATGCGGGTTGTTGAATGGAACAGGAACATTAGACACGTCTGAATATGCAAGATGATTTAAGTTTTGTGACTTAATCGGTACCAACCTTCAACTCAATCATCCTGAAGTATACCATCAATCTGCAAATGAGCTTTGAGGGACAATGACCACAATGATGCTTATATGGTCAGATGGTTCAAGCCAAGGCACGATTATTGCACACAAAAGACCTTTTCGATCAGTGATGTACCACAGCAAATTGATCCTTATAGTTGACTGACGAGCCTTTTAGACCAAATCAGACATTCCCTATTTTTTAGCACTGAACCGATTTACTCAGTGAAGTAGTTACATCAAGTAAATGTGACTTTGCAATGCTCAAAATTAATTAGCACCAGTAACANATCAATGTGAAATGGAACAAAATACGGACAAGACAGGGAAAGGTATGGACTTCGTGGTGGGCGAGTGCGAAATTTTAAGGTGATCTAGGATTCACCAAAGCTTGAATCATTTGATGAGCCTATCACTCAAGCCTAGCGAAGAAAAACATCAATCAAAGAACTCCTGCCAGTACCGTTATTTCTGGAAGGGACAGCAAAAAACTGAGGAGCTATCGTTAGCGTATTTTTATTATGTTGGAAATTTTACTAACTAAGGTTATTGTTTACAGAGTGAATACATTTTTAGAGTATCCAGCCTTGGATTAGCCCATTGGGTTGTTCAGACGAACCAGGCACTCTTGATGGTCTTCACTGTGAGTTTCACTCCTTGGGAGATCGTTAATTTCCCACGAGGAAGTGCATTCAAATGCAATGGAAGTGTTTGTGATAACCGACAAAGAGCATTGGACAGCTGTTTCGTCCTGCTTGGGACTCGTCAGGGTCAAGAGTGCCTGGTGCCTCTTAACAATCGAATGAACTAATCGAAGCTTGTTACTCTAAAATTGATTGAGCCATTCACACAAGGTGTTAACCGTCAGGGGTAAGTGTTTGAAGTCCCAACCCGAAAGTTTGCGGTTCGAGTCCTGACAGGGACACAAAAAGAACGCACTATTGAAGAGTCCCGAACAAGACGAAACAGCTGTCCAGTGCTCTTTGTCGGTTATCACAAACGTTTCCATCGCAGGTGAATACATTTTTGTTCATGATTGTTACGACCTGAAGTATGTACAAAAACAGTATAAAAGTTTACAATAGCTCGATTATCACTTAATGCGTTGCTCACCGTTTTTTCTCTACCGTGATTTCTCATGGGTCTCCATACTCCGGAACTCGATTCGCGACCAACACATTAATTAAATCACTCAATAACCATTGTGACAGGATAATTAAGTAAAACCTTTTCCATCAGTAATGTACAGCATTAAATTGATCCATGTAGTCTTTTGTGGTGAGTCAGACCTCCGAGTGACGTAGGCCAGGCGCTCCGGTTTCTGGACATTGGGTCATGGATCAACAGTGTTGACCATATATTTTAAACAGAAGCCACGTAACCCAAGCATACTTCTATTTGCATATTTTTTAATCCCATTGTTTTCTTTCAATAAATTAACCACTACTTCTGTGAGCTTTGTTCTGCGTCTCGGTCACGGGAGATTGCAGCATACAAGTGCTAGTGAGATTCTGTTCTTCAGTTGCGACCGTGATTCGTGATTTGTAATCTGTACCTGCTTTGATTACTACATCCATTCCCAAACCTTTTGAACAAAATCAGACGATCCTGACTGGACTCAGTGACACGGGAAAACTACTTCCCCCATGTCACATTTTTCCAACCCAAAATACTCAGAATTGTATCAAAACGAACGCATTCTCATGAGTAACTCGATCGTGTCGTCTTTTAGAATTGCTAACAATTTTACTTTCTCAACAGCATAGCTGATCGGAAGCGATGCAATCTTATTCGAAGGGATTTATTACGAACTGGGCACTGTTTACTGTTATTTTTATCAACATCGGCGGCTCTATTCGTTCATCGATAACACTCGCTGAATACGAATCACAAGTATGCTCTCTACTCACCGTGACATCCTCCGAGAGGAACGACTCATCTCTGGTAATCGATTTTGTTTTCCCTGTTGACATTCCCTTTGAAATGGCCTGGAAATAAGCACCAAAACAAAAACACAAAATGAGGCGGTTGCATGCACATGGATGGCCAAATTTGCGACTACAACCGAACAAGGGTAGCATAATCGAAATCCTACCTTGACTATTTCGTGTAACGTGTTTTGGGATTCATCTTTTGCTAGAATATAATGCTTTGTCGGTCGAAGTTCCATCACCGTCTGTGCAATACTGTATTCGGGGTGTGAGGAGGATAGGGAAGGGGATAGGGGGGTAAAAGAGACAGGAAGAAAACAATGCGCACTGATTGCATCCGTCATAGCGTATTTGCATTCCTGTCTAATATGCATATATCCCAATCCCGCGAAACTCGACAACTCAATCATCAAAACGAACTGTGAAATATCTCCGACAAGCTCCTCATCAGATGCAATGTGAGAAATAAAATACAAGTCGCTATTCTTCAATTTATAATTTTTTGGTAAATTGAACAGTTTTTTGAATTGTGAAAAGTTCAGTTCCAACTGAAACCTGTCCCGGTAATCAGTTACCCGGTGGGTTCCACGTACCTCTGTAAGTTGATTGGTGGTGTGGCCTTGTTTCCCAGTTGTCAGAGAGTAGTGAGTGCTCTGTACAAAAAAAGCGTGTTGACCTCGGATCCCACCGGAGCTACTGATCGTTTCATAGCTGAAACGTCTGACTGGCAAATCTGGCAAATCTAACATAATTTACACGATCTCGAAAAATGACCTACTCTTAAAAGCTCGTCATCTTGCAACATTGCTCTTCCTGACATATTCAGTGATTGCCATCAGCTAAACTTTGATGTTGTATGAATTTATCACCTTATTATTCGATTCTTTTTTCTGTTCAAATTGTTGTTTGGATGGGTAAATTTGAATGTGAGATGTGATCAGTGCTATCGGATAGGCCTCGTAGTTCAGCCGGTAGAGCATGTGCGTACAAAGCGTAGACGGCGTCCATGCGTGGGTTCGAATCCCACCGAGGCTACTGAACTTTTCACAATCGACAAACAATCTTTTTTCTGTATTTGGTAGCAGAGTTGAAAATTCACCTTTTACAAGGTATTTTTGATTTGACTGGAAATGGAAGTGTGCTTGAAAACTGAGTTCTGATAACATTACGGCCTTGATTTAATAGGCCTGTTAACCTCATTCAAATCATGACTCAACCCGTTTGACAACCCTCCCCCTCAACCCCCCACGATCACCACCACGGTCTAATCAAAAGCCCGTGCGTGAAATGACCAAATTACAGTGAAACCATTGATGAGATCGGTGTCCACCGAACATTCAGAAAATATCCCGTCCTTTGTGATCAACTGTGATTATTTCTAAAATAATTATATCACAATTGGGAATGTCATCATCGGCAGCTCGAAATTGAAACTGGCAAGCATCCCAGTCAAACTGTAAGGAATTCGAGGATGGGGTATCATTTTCTTTTTCTTTCATTTCATTTTACTTCCTTTTTTATTGAATGCGCAAAGATACAATTTTTCAGGAAGAGGTAAGTGGCCAATCAAAGGGCTGCCATTCAACACACAAATGGGGAACGTTAGGTGGTGGTGGTGGTGGTGGTGGTGGGAATCGAACACACGTCCTATGGGGTGATAATTTGGTGATGTTACCACTGGGCCACCACCGCCCGGAAATACATCAATAATGTTTTTAATTTTGAAATTTCCATAATGAGTACGTATTGTTCATCCCCAGCTCTACACAGAAAACTATTTTACTCGTCACCGTTTAAAGTTTCGTATCAAGATTGCATGATCGGATTATCGCGACTGGCATTTATAAATGGATGTGTGCAATTCGCATTGCTTATAACATCAATGTAATGTAGTGGTCAAGCGACAATAGTCATCAACCGATTGTCTCGTAGTTCATTTATTTAAATCCCCTTATGACCACTTTTGTAAAGTAGGCTTCGATTTGTCACGACTGCTCCTCCCCTCTCACTTTGCGGAATGCTAATTATATAATTGTTGCAGATTGCACTGAAGAAATTTTTGGAACTGTCAATTTCCAGTAATATACTTTTCGAAGATAAGAAAATTCAACTGATTCTCTTTCAGTCTAGGACGACAAATAGATCAAATTATCGACTAGTAAATTGCGTAATCGACACAAAAGGAGATAATGTGTTAGACAGCACAGACAAGACGAACCTGGCCAGATCGTAAACGTGTATCGTGGGCACCACATTTTGACCGTCACCAGGATAGACTACTACCGGTTCATTGTTCCAAGCTTGCTGTAAGGGAGATCAAACGAAGGTGTTTATAAAATTTTCACAAACTATCTTTTTAATGAAACCCTCCGAGGAAAGAGAATCTGCCATGGTTGCCCATATTTCGATTCTTTTGATGCCCGCAACAAACAATCATTGTCGGACACCGATGAAAAAAAGAAGCGAGTTCCAGTACTTTTGTACCAGATTGATCAATTGATCATTCGAGATACCTCATCCCGGGACAAATCAAACTTTATAAGATGAATTTTTGGTGTAAATGAGGCGTGAGCTAACAAGCTGGGAAGCACTGTACAGCTGTTTCGACCTGGTTGGGTCTCATCAGCAGTGCGAATCCATCGACCGAACTGGGGATCGATCGGGTGCTTCCACTGCTTTTCGGCTCACGCCTCATTCACACGACGAAGTCGTCATATAGACAAATTAAATCCTCCATTATACTCATAAAATCAAACTTTGTTGGAATTCTTTCAGTGTTGCAACCAACCCCGATTTTTCATGACCATTCTGGTGATCAATATTTCACTCTCTATGCTAAATTGTCCAGTGTTTTTAGTCGAGTTTGAACGCAAGCAATTAATGAGTCAGCAGCTACCGATTCTGCCGATCGATAACCTGCAATTCACCTTTTGGGAATTTGCGTGAGACAAATGCTGTATGGATTTTTTCGTTCATTTTAATAAGCTTTAACACTACAAAGCTCTTTATATATATATATATATATATATATATATATATACATTGAATTCCACGGTTCACCGGATAAACCTACAGTTTGACTTTGGTTCTGTTTAACTCTAATTCTTAACAATTGTCAATTTTTAGAGCTAAATCGGAAGAAAACCTATCAGAAAACCAATCAGTTATCATAAGTGTCGGGTTATGTGACAACAGCAATAACAACAACTTTTATTTTCCTTCCAAAACGACTTCCGCATTCGGATCAAATCACAGTGGGAGGTTTAGATCTGGGAAATAAACCACAAATAGCCATTATGTTCTATGCTGATACTCGCCTAATTTCTTTCAGGTCGTTCAATGTTAGAAAGCATGATTCCTTAGGGCCTCATCACTTGGCGAATGATAGTGTTCTGATAAATACTACTAACTGCAGANCTTAGAACTCGACTACTCGGTTCAATCACCTACCATAAAATAGCTGCGCTACCTCTTTCAGAGAGGACACATCTTTGCCCTCACTCTAATCCAATCTATAAACTTCAAATTTAAACGAAGTGCTGTTTACATAAGCAGAACGGAAAGACATCTAGCTACATAACCGGGTAGCAGGCCACATCCCAGACACAGATCTACTTATTTGCATGAAATCAAATCCTTGTGAACAGAAAAAGTATAATTTTTCGATGTTGATTGTATTGTTCGCTTCCTTCAACTGTATTGCCAACTTTTGTCCACTTCGGTAGACCCATTCGAAATTAGTTGAGTTGTCCCTTTGCCCCTCATGATCTTAAACGCTCGACATTCACAAGGGAACAACCGTCTTTGTGGAAGCCCTCAGTTCAACCAATAATGGGATATTTTAGGCGCAGGTTCTGCTCGCAATCTATTGGTCTCACCGTTGGTTGTCCAATGAAGTATGGAGTCAAAGCGGTGGAGAGTGGAATAAAGCACTCCGGAAGTTCATTCTAGTACACGCAGTGATCCATGAGTGGAAAAAACGCGCTGTTCACCCCACTCAGTTACATCATCAATTGATTGTGACCATTGATCAAGCCGGTCCTGATCTCACCAACGGGGGAACTTAATACAACCTAATTGATCAAGTCTGCTGGTTAAGATTTTCATAAGTGTAAGCCTAAACAACCTTAGTCCTCTTGTAACTTCCATCTGGCTGGACAAATATCACACTTCGGGGCAGATTTTTTCAGTTGCGGGAAATACCACTCCGAAATTGTCAAAGTTCCATGCTCATTGCCGCCATTTTGAGCTTCGTTTGAGGACCCAAGTTATCATAATTTTCTATTCCTACTTCTTTCTTATTCTTTTGCTGAAAGGTGGTGTGCCACTTCTCACAGTTTCTAATGTGTCGCTCTATGACTACGAGACTTGGCATCAAATCGAAGTTGGTGATGAGGACGCAATTTCATGTGTGTACGGTCCTTTTCCTTAAACCCGAAATATACAACAACAAATCCGTTCATGTACTCTGAATCAGCTGTAGACACACGTTTCATGTCATCAGACATTGCAGGAAGAGTACGTAATAAAGAGGTAGACGATGGAAAGTGAAAACACGACAAGTAAAACGAGGATAATGATTTTTCCGATTAAAAGCATTAACCGCTGACTCCTAAACACGATCGAATGAACATTCATCGTAGCCTACATAGTGATATTGTACGGCAACAAGTCAATGTTTCATTCGTGCAAACTGAGACCAAACGGAAGCTCATACAGATTCCAGCTGCATCAGGTTGTTTCAATGTTCTTGTGGTTTGACGTACGTCTCTAGAACATAGAGAGAGCACCGGGTCTCTNTGTACTCCCCAAAAGCCTGGATCTTCACAGTGGAAAACTATCGCCGAGGTCCAAATGGAAAACAAACCCGTTTTAAATCATGGCAAGATCCCGTAAACGGTGAGCAATAAAGTGTGATGCGGAGATAATAAACAATCAAACCATACCGCAACTGCGTGCTCGAAAGCCCTATGTGACCCAAATATTACTACCCTGATGGTTCGATTGTTGGTTATCTTCCTCTTCCCACCAAGGGATTTTCCCAAATTCAATCTTATCAACAGCACTATCCACCTTTCTGTCCTTTACATTCCTCTGTCTGAGCTGATCAAAATTACCCAGACTCGTATGATGTCAGATTTGCTGACTGAAAATTCCAATCACCTCGTGTCATTGGTCTAACTGTGGTAATCCTAGCCTGCGAGATGACACATACCACGGAGCGACACGTTGCAGTTTTCGGATAACTGTGATGAATCAAGCTTCCTGGGTGACGTCAGAAATGCCCGTACGTGTCATAGCTTCTGGACTACGAACCATAGGCCGATTGTACCAACGAATAAGAGACCATGCGGATCAGACAGAAGCTGAACAACGCCAGAAATACCAGCACGCGATTGGCAGAGGCCTGGATGACCAATGAGCTTGTTTTGTATCTATTATTTAAACCCTGTGATTTCCGGTGACCCTTTCTTCGCGTTTCGGTTACCTGGAATACTGTCGTGGTAGTACCAGTGTGGTCCAGTGCTTACGTGGCGTCCGTCATTTCAAATTCGTGATTCGTATTCCATGGTCTGTGCATACTACAATTACTACACTAACCCCCCACGGATTCATTCTTTGACACGTGCCGTTTTTTGTATTACGTAATGCGTGCAAAATGTGTTGTCAGCTGGGTGAGAGCACCCAAAATTGATTACTGCAGGGACCTCATCCATATTTTTCTTCTGACACTTCTGTAATTGGATAAAGGGGGAAGACAGTTTTATAAACAAAAGAAATTTCTGTTACTGACCCATTGCCGTCAGGAAGATTGCTGTATAATTGTCGCGTTGACCTCTGGCTACTATTAATACACTCAATGGTTCTTATTTTAATCAAGGAGTGAGATAATCGAGGGGTATTATGGTACCATGATTCGTCATCAGAAGTGTCGTCTGGAACGGTATGCACAGTCTTGAAGAACTCGGTTTAACTGAGAAAATTAACCCTTATTCTATTTGATAAAATCCCCAACTATTGCATGCTCATCATCTGAGAGCACAAGTTTGTATTCTATTGAATTACTTGATTTTTACTGCTTCATCGCATGTCTTTTCATTTAAATGACATAAGAATGGTCAACTCTTCCCCCTCACACACACACACACACACGCACACAACTCATCTCCTTATCTGTGATGCTATAAATCGGGAACAAGAGTAAAAAAGTGGTACACCTACACTTGGGCGATTCATCACACTACTTAAATGCAAATCGAACCACTTGTAGCTGGGCGCCATTGACAATGATCAAGACTGCGGACAAGTGGAGATAACCTTGAACCCGTAAACTGTATCTTGACTTCCCAAACAGACAGCCTGTTACGAGCGTAATCTGTGGGAAATGGATGAGAGGAAACCGATACACAGGTCAGTTTCAGTTTATACAAAACTCTCAACCTTTCACTTTCGTTTTACTAACCATCATTTGACCGCCAAAATTTGGATAATGGAGTTGAGGGAAGAACGAGAAAGCAGGAAGAAGCAGCACGGTGAAGATAGGCGATCAAATAAACTAAGATTTCGAAGAAATTGAGTAGAAGCACGAGTTTCCCTGTTTATGATACTCAACCATATCATTCGGTCTGTCGTTAGGTATCGGTTATGCTGACCATGAGATTCCCAAACGAAGAGTCTACCACACCCTCTTGCCAGTTTTCATTCTGACAAATTTCAGCCTGCTTTCATCCACTACATCCCTCGGCAAACACAACAGGCCTAAGAAGAGTATTGGATGACATGAGTAACATTCCCTAGTCAAATTAATCCATGGAAGTCAAGCACTTTCTCCGGTATGCGACCATAACTGTCTAAAACCCAACATCAAACCTCGGCAATATTTAATCGTTTGCTCGATGAGACTCGTAGTACGCGGTGCAGGCAGTGATCAGCCGTCATGAGAGCCACAGGTTTGAAAACTGTTCACCAAGACAGGGGCTCAAGGTGATAGACAGACAGACAGACAGACAGACAGACAGACAGACAGACGGACAGACAGACAGACAGACAGACAGACAGACAGACAGACAGAGCAAACTAAAACTAGCGGCTGATTAGAAATATTGGCGGGCATGCGTGTGGTGGTCGAGAAAGTGGTTGAGAGTAAGGTAAGAACAATTCGTGGGCAATGTAATAATACCGGACGCCAGTGATAAAGCCCAAAGATGAAATTGAGAACTTATAAACAAAATTAATCACACATTGAAAACTGAAAACAAGTTATCAGAATTGCGGGCCTTTGCCTCCTGAACTCTTTATGCGTTGTCTTATGTCTCAATTTAAAATTGTCCTCATTCCTAATTGTTTTGCAAGCTGAACCGACTCACCTTGAAAAACCAATGAAAAATATTTTGCTTTTCTCCATATGTAACACCGGCTGCAATCACATAAGTCAATAGTTTTGTCTTGTCCTATAGATTCATTTAAAATTGGTCTGCGTAACTGGGACGCAAAAACAGAACTCACAGTCTTTCCCAAATACACAGTGGTTTTCTCAGCTTTCAACTGTTCCACGTAGTTACGGTGTGCTTTACGTCTAGCGTAGTCTTCGTCTGTGAAAGGCATTTCTGGATCATTCTGTAGAAATGAAAGGGAAAGGTATGGCGACAAGTCCGAAAGGAATTGCGATCAGTCGGACGCGGGTACAAAATCACCGTGATGGATTCAACTTAGTCCATGAAACGTACTTCATCGAGTGGCGAACTCTTGGCCCACGTCAACATGCTTGAGATGAGAATAAAAATCTTTTGAGTAACAAGGTTTGCCATATTCTCATGAAGTTGATCCAGTATCCACATTGCTTCATCAATCACTGTGGCATCGTCTTTGATGTTGTAAATGATATAATCACAGGCCACGATCCGTTCATACAATTCTGAACGTTTTTGCCACTGAAGAATGGTGTGCCGAGGGAGTGTGGGGGGGGGTTAAAAGATAGGTATAATTTAGATGGAGTATAGGTCTCTCGCTTCACGAATAGAAACACGCTAATTGTGATAAGAAATTTCAATAACAATATTGAAATATGCGTCAGGATACATCTTTTGGGGTGATTTTGCATAAATCATGAACTCGTTTGTTTTACTGAACATGATATCCTTGTACATTCCCATTTTCCCGTTGTCACAATGCAATTTCGTTGTTGAGCACTGCGTTCTGAGTTTATCCCAAAATGAATTATTACTGCGCGGAAAGCGATACTTGTCCGAGTTTGTAGTCCTAGTAAAAGTGGCTTCGTGGTCAAGTCGAACCAAATGGATTCCGGCAATTTGAAAAACCTCCATGTTTATATCAGTGCTCCAAAGATCGAATATTACATCGAGCGGTTCGAGATTTGGTGTATTACGCGGAAAGGGCTCGATGGAAAACCAAAAACTGCTAATTTCTTGTATGCATACTACTTACTGGAGGATTTGGCGTTTTCGAGCACTTACATCGTCGCCATATGGATCCTTGAAAACGGTGTTACGAAAACATCTAAAACTGGCCAACTTCAAAGCCACTAAACGAGCTAAATTTCGTTCGCTCACATGTGATACAAGCTTTTTAATGTATCCAGTTACGCATAATATAAATATATTTATCAGTAGTCTGTATTCCAAATGAAAATCATTCTGATCAAGGTGTACTGACATTGTTGTCATAATGAGAGGAATTATAGAAACTAAGACTCATTGACGCACTTAATCAAATGGGGTTCACTCTATTCACGAACGACTTTGCCTTGTTTGCTTCGAATAAACCGCTGGTATTGTGTCCCAATTCTTTATAGATCGATCTGAAAAATAATTAACAAGACTTAGGGAACTGGGTATTATGATTAAATATTTTCCCCTTTCCGATTCTTTGAAATTCACGGAATACCGATCCGGGTTTCTCTTTTTCTGCCCGAATTCTAACGAACTCCTTTTCCATTTGGAGATAAGCATTCTCTTTTCCCTCATTTAATGCTCTTCTGTCCCATCGGATGTGCATCAAGTGATTACAGACAGATGATACGGCGTTTAATGGATGCGGTTTTCTCCGTCCAGTACCGGTCTGTATTTCTCCGTGCCGATTCCGGTATTTTGAGGTTGTGCTACGATCGTCTTGTTTCACTAAACAGCCTTACCCTCGGACATTCCGTCTCGAACTGGACACAAATTCCACTAATGAAGGGATGGGAGGGTCTTATTGCCTACTGAACCGTTAGTTACAATTGACGTTTATCATGGTCTCCAAGTCGCAAGACTTCTTCCTATCGTGAAAGAAGCTGAAAGCTACTCTAGCTTGTTCTTCCTTTCTGTGTGTGGCTAACACAGGCATTGAACAGTTGGCTGGGTAAAACAAGCAGAACCCGAGGCTGAAAATGACTATGATCTGTGATCGAGCAAAACAGACTATGCTCTTTCTTAGTGACACTGCACTACGATTGTGATTAAGGGTGAAAGTGAAACAGACGGTTTTTAAATCCAGAATAAAGAATTACAGTGGCACAGAACCACTGTGCCACAAATGAGTTCAGTTCAGTTCTTACAACCACAAATGAATTGCCTCGCGAATTAGTAATTCGAATGAAATTAAATAATTTGTGTCTTAAAATGGCAATGAGATAAGAAAACCTACAGTATTTTGATGTAAATGTGACAGAAATTCCTATCCATGCAACGAATCGAATTCCATAGTTCGCTGCTCCCTCTCATCAAAAAAATAATGAACAGAGTATACGATGTGGTAAATTGTCTTCTTTCAATAAGTGATTATTTCTGAACATTATGCAGAACGTGTTATGCTAATGAACATTTTTGCAGTCTGGTTGCCCAATTTCAATCCAATGCATAATTTTTACAGTTAAATCCTCAGAGTAATTCAAATCCCTCTCATATAATCTACACATTCTCTCTCTCTCTTTACTGGGTGCCTTATAGTTTCAATTTGGGAAGCGGTGTGTGTGTGTGTGTGTTCGAAGGGGGCGGGGAGTGAGAGTAGAGAAACACTTCAGTGAACACTCTTTTGCATTACGGTGGGTGCATTCATTATACGACTGAGTACTGTAGAAAAGTTCGTGTGATACTATCCAGTAGATATATACTGATCACACAGAAATGAGTTTCAAATTGATTTTCCCTAAAGGCAGACGCAACACACTCGTACACTGTTTTCGGTGATAAACTGCAAAATTTTCATTTGTTTCGTAAGTAAATGTAAGCATCGAAACATTGATCGATAGCGTGCCGAAAATTGTAATGTAGGTTATATGAAAAACACGAGTAAAAGAAGAAAATCATCAGAGTTTTTAAATGTCAACATCATTGAAAATGTTTCATCTTCCCAAGGATTTCTTGCCCCGGTTCTTATCAACTGATTTGGTTGATTTCGAGTTTTCAACTCAAAGTTTGCAAAACAAAATTCACTTGATTATATACATTGGTTAAAATTTTCACATTTTCACTTCCCGTTTCGCTTTTTGACCTTTGTTAGTCTCCTTCTGATTAGGATTCGTCCAGATAACTATTTTCACCTATTAGGGACTACCCAGTAATGTGCATCACAAAAATCCAAAACAATTTATGTTTGTGAAAACAAAATAAAAAAATCTCTTGTAAGTACCCAGTCACGATTTCCTAATATTCTTTGCATTGCAGCAGTTATCTGTGAAGCATTGCCTGCAGTATTAATTCATAGATATAGGGATTATTCGTCTATATCAAGCCGTGCGACCGCGTGAAATTGTGCAGCGTATATTTTACCCTTTGCTAACGGCCAAATGTCAAACTGACTCAATAAATGACTCCGGTTTGCACGGAAAACACCAGAGATGAACTTATTTTCGGTGAAGGTATATTCAGTGGAAAGAGAACAACTCTAAAAATCGTTTGGTTTTTTATAGAAACTTTGGTCAGTTATTTTTGCTTCATAAAAACGATCAACAAGGTTGTGATAAATCAAAAACTGGGGTTGGGTTCAAAACAGAACGGCAATTGGCTTGCTGGTCTAAATATGGCTTAGGCCGCTTAATATTCACCTTTCGGTTTGTATATGGTATAAACTTTACTGATTGACTAAATGAATGATTCAAACTAGGTCTTGACTAATTTTAGCCCTGGATGGTTACTGACATTTTGGTGGCGAAACATTGGAAAATATGCGCAGCTGTTAGAAGCTTGGTCAGATAGTTGTTGAGATTATTTTGGACTTTTTTTACTTTATCGATGCTGGAGCTCATATACTTGATGGGAGTTCAAAATCTCTTTTGTTTTTTTACCGCTCGATGGTCTGTCAGCTGGGACTGATTTTATTACATCGAACGTTTGAACATTTGCCTTAACATCTCAGCTGAATATCTTGTTTTTTTTTACTCATAGTCAACTTATTAGTTTCCAAACATTTCTAATTAATGTAGTTCTAGTTTTCAAACGCTATTTAGTTTGTGATTCACTAGAAAACAAGTATTTATGCATTCAGGTTCATTCATTTCCCCGATGAGTGACGATTTGACCTGCAGACTGATGTACCAATCGTTGCAAATGTAGTGCCAAACTCACATTGAGACTGGAAACACTAAACAATCTAACCGGCATGGGAGTGATATATAATTGCACTTGTTTAGAGATCGTCACAACTTACCGGAGGCAGGAAGAAGTACAAGAAACTCGATTTGTAAAACTGTTATTAGTGAGACTATGTACGCAGATAAATGCTCGAACTGCGTGCTTGCTACTAGTACACAAATCACTGAGGAAAATGTGTCGGTTGTATGGTTTTCGGCTTTAGATGTTGTTGTGTAAGACCGTTGCCAGCATTTATTAGTCTTCAAAATATTTTTATATTGTCGCCATTAACGGTATTCAGTGTAAAGGACTGTTGCTTTCTGATGAAGATGAGAGATCTTTTCATGCAAGTAATAGAGGATTTGATTCAATTTTAAAGTAGAAATTTGTCGTGTATATGGCAAACGAACTGTGATTTGAATGCCTAGGAAGCTCTGTGCAGCTGTTTCGACCTGGTTGGGTCTAATTAGTAGTGCGAATCCATTGACCCAACTGAGTGGGGCCCAAACCCTTATCATCCACACGTGTAGGTTTTGGAGTTGAAACCATTTTCTTGGCAATGTTATTCCGTTGTTTTATATGTGAGTTTAAAACAGTTGTCCTTTTTCATTTTGAAATGCGTGATCAAGAATACCACTACTACTACTAGCTTAGTGGAAGGAGAAAACAAGATTGCAATTGGTGGGTGTATTGCTGATTAAATCGGGGAGGGTCTTTAACAAGTGTGTAACATCAACATCTTTACCACCATTAAAATTCATGGTATATAAGGTTGAAATGGGTAAAATTTGTCGCTACGTATAAATATATATTCGGAATTAGAATTATGTTTACGTACACCGAGCCAGTTTGTTTACAAGGTGCACTGCAGGAGGACAGTAATTGACCTTTCAGGTAAGCCACAAATCACATGGAGGTGTGTACAAAGAGGTAGCTGTGAGACTTGGTATAAAGAAGGAATAAAATTCACTGTTAAACATAAATGACCAATTTGGGGAATAGACCTGACGAGTGGTTTACAAAAAACGATTAAGACCTATTACTGCTACCACCAGTAGTATCTTTGGCTAATAGAAATATACCATTTAAAGAATCTCCTGAAGTTGAATATGATCAATGTTTTTTACCAACAAATGGTAAAGGAGTATCAAAAAAGCGCAATAGTAGTAGGTAACTTGTATCTCATTAGTTAGAGTGCATTCCGAGTGGGTTATCCCGTTGATTTTCTTTAGTAAAAACTGAAGCCCGGGATAGATTATTGATGTTCTGAGTTTTTTAGTTAATGCACCAAATAGAAATAATTGGCCGTGAAATAATTCAGATGTATGCATAACTAATTTTATGTATATCACAAAGATCTCCATTTTTGCTTAGCATCACAGTCCCCGGGGACTTACGGTGGGATACCAGGTTAATGGGCTAGCGTCCCCCCTCCAATTGTTTCAAAAGAGAATACCTCTTGGGTATTCCCAGTGATGCACTCAGGGGACTGCTGGGAGGATATTCGTACTGCTTTGGCATTTACATGAGGGTTTTATCATTTTCTTTCCTATTTAACGGGAACTGTGTATTTTAAAAAGTGCGCGGCCAAGTTGATGTCAGCACCGAAAAACATTAAATGCGTTAATTGCTGATCTATTAGGTTCTCTGTCAGGCTGTATAGTCAGAGCAGATGTCGGGATTCTTATCGGATAAAATTCACTAAACATAGCGACTCAGTTTTGCGCTGACTCCCGATTGTCAAAATAGTTTGAATGCGAACATGAAGGACGCTTGGGGTATTGCTCAGAACATTTTGTGGTAACTTTACCGATCAGCCTAGGCGGGATACATAAGGGATGGCATTTTTCCAGTAGCAACACTGGTAAATATGCAAATAAAATCCATCAAAAATAGAAGGCTTTGATGGATATAAAATGGCTTTTGCAAATGTTTTTAGTGTGGTATAATAAATTCATCAATGCCATTTCAGCTTCGGAATTGCATCCAGTATGATAGTTCAATTCCGAGTAACCAGAAGGGGTCTGCACTTTTGCTATCTTCTGCACATTCCTGTTCTATACTTATATGGTTACTATCTACTATCTACTAGAGTAAGTTAAATCAGAAACCTTTCTTGGTAGACAAAAACATACATACATACAAAGTGAACGATTACGTGAAAATTGTGAAGATGATCCGAATGCTACACGTCTATCTTGGTATACGCTTCTAAATTTCGTAAATCATAGATTTTACTTACATGCAACAAGGAAATGTTTTTGTTTTATTACAGAGTATAATGAAGAGGGACAGGAGCAATGTTATTTACAAAAGTAATGATAAGAACTGCCCTAAAAGCCACATAGAAAAAACTATAAGAATACTATCAACAAGGATCCGTAAAAATCAATCGGTAGTCAGGAGGCATGATCTATTATTATTGATTTTTCTCCACGAGGATCAAAAGGACATCACTTGACTTTGACTCAGTGAAAATCATTGACTCATCTTAATCAAAACACGCCGGAGCACTTCTTGAGTCTTAGATTTAATGCACTGGTCTAATTGATTGAAGAGCTCTTCAATCAATTCGATGAACAGGCACATCACACAGAACCACATGTACAAGCTAATGGAACTCGAAGTTAGAATAACGCAATGAAAGGTCACGTTAAGGTTCCGCTTTCGACGAACATTCACCTACAGGATTCTCCAAGGACTGTTGACCGTCAACTGAACGTACAGCACAACTGTGCTGCATGCGCAATATGGTGTAGTAGCAACTTTCATTTTTTGTCTACGAGCCCTATTCTGCTCAAAACAATCTTTTGTTTTACCAGAAGCAATTACCTGGTTACTCTAAACCGCGGTGAGTCACGCTACCTCGTTGCATGTGTAAACCTTTCTCTGCAGGTCTCTTTCAATAAGCCATTGGTCACGCGTTGTCCGTCTTCTTGCGCGTTCAGAGTTACAGTCGTATTGCTCTTACACCTTATCCAGGAACGTTGAGGTGATTCACGTTTAGTTATCGTCAATAGCGCAAACTATCTAAAGTGGGGTTGAACTGAAGAGTTCCATGAAAATGAGGTCGATTATCTGAAAACTGAATACGCAAAACTTGCTTAACGATTTTTCACAAACAGTTTGAATATTATTAGTTAACTGCATGCAAATTTGATGACCATCTAAATCTGGATGCTCAGGTGACGGTCTGATCTTTTACCCTCCACCTTGACTGGGCGAACACTACCAGTTGATTCTAGCCCCCCATCTGAAATTGAGGTTAGCTGAGAAGTACGTTATTTCAAACGACATAAGGCTTGTAGCCCGACGGGTTGTCTCCATCGGATTTTAAGAATGGAGGTTGAGCCTCGGTTTTGGAGTTAACAAAAGTCTTAGGCTCGATGTGGGAAAGTGAAGAGGTTCCAACTGATTGTCTGCCGCATATGAACGATACACGAATGAGAACCAGGCTTGTTTTAGACCCGTCGAGGTTGTATCGACCACATCTTATTTCTCCACCAAATTGTGGAGCATCGACATACTTTTCGTAGATCCACCATCTCTGTCCACCTGAATTTGAAAGCGGCTTTCGAACCAGTTGACCGCTCTAAACTCTGACGCTGCCTTTCCCTGAAGGGTGTGCCCTGTAAGGCCATTTCAATTTTACGATCGCTTTCTACTAATAGCCGAAGCCGAGTCCTAGCTTACGGCACTTTTTCACCCGAGTTCACTACAGAAGGTGATGTTCGACAGGGTTTCCCTCTCCTTTTCTATATAACTTAGTCGTCAATTCAATTCTTGAAACAGCCTTGTCCTCGTGCGAGGATATTGGCATCAATTTGCTCCCAAATGGAAAACTGTCTAATCTAGAGTACTAAGTGAAGATCCAGGTAAGTTGAAAGCTGTTTTTTATAGTTTGAGTGCTAATATAGCCATATTTGTATGCGTTTTGCACCTTCAAAGTGCAACATGTTACTACAAGACTGGGTTGGTCTAGCACCCAGCCACACTCTAACTGAGGAAGTGATAGAGCAGGTGGATAAGTTTTGCCTTTTGGGTAACTACATCTCACCCGGCAGACGCATCACGAATCAAGTGTCTGCTAGTATCCAGAAGGCTCGCTTGGCATTTGCTAACTTGAGACATCTGTGGCGCTGTCGCGACATCCCGTTGTCTGTGAAAGGTTGAGTAAATACCGCGGCAGTTTGGCCAGTTTTGCTATACGACGCACAAACTTGGTCATTAAGAAAACAGGACAAAGATAGACTGTTAATGTTTGAACACCGCTGTCTACGTCACATTGCACGAATCTGGTGGAGTAGCCGAACGAGCAGTGTTGAGTTTAGGCGCAGATTTGTGGGTAAATGCGTTTGCCCACTAGAGCAAGTGGTCGACCTCCATAGATTAGGTTGGTTGGGGTATGTGTTACACATGTCATCAGATAGGTCGCAATGCCGAGGCGAGCAGTGGATGGAATAAAGCCAAGGGTGGTCAATCTAAGATCTAACATCAGGGTATGAGAACCCTGACCAGAGGAATGTTCCACATAGGTCATGTTAGGCTCCCTGGATGGGGACCTCGAGATTATCGTAACCGATGATTTGAGACACTTAGTGATATGGCTGAGCGTCGTAAACAGTAGCCCCAAGTAGCACAGTGTAACGCATCGGTTAGCTACAGGGAGGTAACTAATATCTAAATTAGCGAAATTTGTTATTATTCAGCATTGAACAATATTAACTATTGGATTGTATTGCATTTCAATGTACTTAATCATTTTACTTAAAAGTTGCACTTGTATAGTGATATATATATATATAGTGATATTTGTCCCCATTTTTTCACTTGAATTTTTAGTGGCTCCATTCGCATCCATTGTTCTGACTCTCGTCGCTAGTTTTATTTTTAAGCATGCAGAAACTCGCGTTTCTGCATTTTCTCAATTTCTTTGCAACCTTAGACCACTGAAAGTCTACACAACTCTACATTCAACTTTCTCGACTTCTCCTATTCTTCATCGAAATGGGCAGATAAAAGACAACAACCAAAATCGACGCACGAAAATTCATTGAATGGTTAACCATCTTACAATTGTGAAAACTGAAACTGACAGCTGTCCGTTTCAGTCGGTCGACTGGTCATTCGCTACAGATGCATCCACTTGTGCTGCACTGCCATACATGCCCATATATGTGTCTGCAGATATATATATA
>UZAN01041280.1:31929-60927 GCA_900618425.1 Echinostoma caproni | reverse complement strand
TTCAACTCGTGTAAACACCCTATGGGACAAGGAAAGCATCTGCTTGTAAGTAATGCCCATAATAAAACTTTGACTTTGGTACAACTGAAACCATATCCAGAACAATGATGGCATAACGTTCGTGGATACGGGACAAAAGATATATTCTAAATGTTCTTAAGGTGATGAGACTCTCTGACAATGTCAAATTGCTATAGCAGTAATCTACTGCAATCAATATTTATATTCGTAAAAATCCATTCGTCACGGCCATTGAGGTACCCTGGTCTCAAGTCATCTAACAAATCACCCACATTCCTTCAATGTCAAACCGAAATTATGCGGCTTTACTCATCCTGTTCACTTTCTCCAGCCCGGCAATGTTTCGCTACTCCTTCGTCTAACCATTGATGAATGACATTTTAATTATCCCCCGAGTTCAATTCACAATATTCTTATTCCCCATCAATAGAGATTTATTTAAATATTATTTGTTTTCTGCATTAAATAAATAAATATTAAGATTATGAATTCGCTGTGTAAATGAGGCGCGAGGTGAAAAGCTAGGAAGCACTGATGAACACAACTAATTTCATTCATAATAAAGAACCATCGTTAAACAGAAAATTTAACACTTGAGACGGATCACTATCGCACAACACTCAATAACTCGGAATCATTAGCTTGGTAAACCAATCAGTGGGAAGCTGTTCACCACTGAATTACTCACCACAATAAAAACAAAATGGAACGCCTACGAATGGTTTCAAGATTACTGTTTTTTTCTTGCTAAGATTTGACATCGAATATCACATCTATCGATGGATTTGGTCACCACAATCCAGTGTGAAGGTTCGTTGAAAGTTGGATTGTGCTAGAGTTTGAATCGGAAAATTTGGGCTGTTTGGATCAACGTTTGATTGAAGACACGTTTCGGGATAAGTTGGTAAAATTGGGTATTTCTTTCAACAGCGAACGGAAAATAGAGAACCATTTCACCTGGGTAAAGTATTCCGAAATCAGTAAACCCCATTAGATGTCGTTCAATGATGTTTCCACAACACATCGCGGTTTAATATCAATTCTCGAATGGGTTAGAATTCCTCCCGATCAATGAAAGCCACAATCAGTTTCCTGTCACCTAGGGAATGCTTCTTTTCAGGAGTCAAAATAGAACTTCGGATAATGTTTTCTGCTGTTAAACACCATGGCACAAAAACATTCGCTTATCGGGACAATAGATAAAGGTTATGCCTATTAGAACAACACAATATGTCAATATGGATGTGGGGATGGCGATTATGACGTGTCATGCATCTTTGTAATGCGCCGTAAATGTGTGATTGATTTGTGACGATAGCAGTTGGATAACGTGACCTTATCTCTATTCACACATAGGTTGAGTGTGAAGACACGGATCTCGATCACTTCCAAAGCATCTAGGATGTAGAGAAGCAGTCAGTTGGATGAGTGAGGGGGTGCTCGACAGAAGGCCCCAAGGCTCTCGGCGATCTCAATTTATGAGGTGAGTAAGAGAAGCACCTCTTGAATCATTTGTTTTGTGTGCATGTTCTTCAATCCTTTTGGACAGTGGCCTAGCAGTTTCGCCAGCGTAATTTGTGCTACACACATCTGCAGGAATAGATAGCCATAGGAGAAGCGAGTATAGATAAACTGTCTCACTATTGGTGAACCTGGGGTGTGACCGATTGTACGGTGAAACCCGGACAATAACAGGCATTTGCTAGACATCATTTTTTCCTCTGTAGTCTAATTATATGTTCATATTTTAACCTCAGTACTAATGCACTATGACGTTTGTTTTGCACGATCACTAACTACGGCATCCTTCTATGCGAGGACTTTTACCTTTTCGCTTTTGATCGGTTTGCACGTTGTCGCACTCGTTGGCTTTTGTTACCTTCGTGCTTTAACGCAAATTCTTGTTAGCAGGTACCGGTACATTTCCTGCCCCACAGTACCCTAATACACATCTACCACAACCACAAGACCTCTGGTTTAACCAGTGGTCACTTGGTTGTTTGCGAATCCTGGGACCCGTTCAGAAGTTCGTCACTACTGGCCGTAATCGACGCTCTTTAAACCTGTGAATACACCTGACAAACTAGTGACATTGAAGACTCCCCTGATTGTCCCCGGCAAACGTTTCTGAATCGGTCAGGTAAGTCATCTTCTATGAATGACACGGTAATGAATAGCATTTTCTTTGGGGCTTCCTGGAATGGTTCATATTTCAGTCTTTCCTCCAGACCTCTTTTGATGAATCTTTCAGGTTATCCATTTTTCTCGGAGAATGTGCTTAATACACCCAAATTCATCTATGAAAGTGGATTCAAAGGAAATTTTACGTGCATACGAAAAGAGACGGTAAACAGGTTTAGCCAGGCGGTGTGAACTCGTGAACATTATTGTACTTATTAGTCTAATTTCAAGTAGTACGTAATCAGGTGCATTGCAACGTCCGGGAGTGCTGATATATTATTTTCCTCTGCTTTCACAGTGAAACTAATGGATTTATGTGCCTTGCGCATTTGCGTAATATGGGTTAGAGCGTTTTATCTTCGCTAGTTATGCAAAATATCATCGATATAATATCACTTTCTGTCTTCCGATCCTATAATTGGACTCTCCAGTTTGACTATGAACTGACTGAAAGTTAAACCGTTTAAAATGTTATTTGCATATATGACCTGAACAGTCTATTGAATGAATTGCTGAGATCAGGCTTTCCCTTCTGATTCTGTGTTCTCATATACTGAGTACTCGTTTGACTCATCATTCTCAACCATTTACCGTTCTGTTTCCCCTAAAACAAGTGACTAACAGTTTGATATTCTAATAAACAGGTGAATCTGTGTCAAGTCCTGGTAGTTTGCATACCTGTCTATAACTGATGTTCACCCCAGGAGCATTGCTAGCAATTCCGTACCTTGATGTCCCTGGTCACTTCAGGGCTAGACTTTGCGATTCATATTGTAGGGTGATGTGAATTAACTTGATCCAATTAGGGACGGACCGGTAAGAGTGGACATCGAGTGAGGGCATTTAGTAGTTGAAAAAGAGAATTGAAAATGTCTTAGTGCTAACACGTTGCTTTATAGAATTTAGACATTTCACCCAAACATTCCATGTGAGCACACCATATGTGAAGTGAAACAGGAACTTACTTCGTGATAATATATGGTACAAATCACATGACTTCGGCTACTTCGACGGTGCACATCATTCTCGGCCGTTTTTCTATGAAAAAGAAATAGTATAAAATGCAAAGGGAAAAAGGCCTCGGATTTAGATGGAGTTCCACGAGATTGATTCATTCTACATCAATTATAGTGGAAATAGTTTTCCACTTAATGCAGAGCTAATTTCATTTTATCTGCTAAGAGTGAATAAGCCGGAGAGGACAGCAGGAAATTGGTTGTGTTATAGCTGTAAATGATACCGTCAATTAGCAATACACTTGTCTTCGAATGAAAACCTGGAAACTCGCTCGAGGTAGAACATTGGAAAGGTTGAGATTGACAGAATAAATGTTTCAGTACGTATTCATCGAGCGCCCCCCCTCTCGTTCCAACAAAAATATAGCCTTCATGGCTGTTCCACTATATATGCAGCTTTTGGAAATCTAGACGTAACCGGATGCTTTCACACAGCTGTAAACCTAAACATGCCACTAGAATTTTCTCGCCGTACAACAGAACGGTTTTACGGGGACCAAACACATTGTGACCATTTGGACCAGATTGCCATTTCTTTCTCGTTCAGAAAGTATGAGAAATCAATGTGAGGAAGAAAAAACTACTGTCATTGCTAAATTATCCGGTAATCTGTTTTCAGTTTGCAGGGTAACTTTGTTGTCGTTGTTCTCGTCTGCTGTTAATAGTTACAGCTTCCATTCTTCACAGTCATGCACATTCAGTCGGACTGAGAGGAGAATGCCACCGTTCAGTTCGGGGGCAAACTAACCGTTCCATAAAAAGGTCGTAAATTGCATAGCACTTGCCTATTCCCTACTCTTGTTGGTTACGAGAAGAGCGTGCGATCTGCGGTGTTGCCTCGGAGATGGACAAAATGATATGTACTAGATAGAGGCTACTCAAAAATTGGACATCCGGATCCCGGTTGGATAAATGCCTATGTTTTTATACCTCATTTTCTGACAACTTATATATATTCATAATACCAGTTTATCTGAAGCGAAATATTACTTATTGTACCACATATTCACTCTCAGCAGAATAGCTTCAATCAATAGCTCAAACTGAGCACTGATCTAGAAGAAGCAGCAAACTCCTACTTAGAAACGTTTATTCTAATAAAACTGCATGTCAATAAATAATTCACCTTTTGGATACATATATAAAGTTGCCCTATACAGTCGCTGGATTAAATGGTGGACTGATAACGAAAGTTGAGAAAAAGCCAACAATAGTAGTTTGTTGTTTTCTGCGCTATCAGTTTCAATAGGATACCGATTGTGATGGGAGGAACATAGGGGAGTGTGGTTTGACATTATCGAAAACTGTTTTACGTTCCAATCAGAACGTTGACAGAAACGAAGCCTGATGAACAGAATGGTGACCATGAGAAATAATTCAAATGTGTCCTCATTCTGCTAATCTTTAGGACAGCTTTCAATTCGTTAAATCCGATAGGAATTTTGTGCAGAGTAAAACGTGCAAGAAATTTGTTGTGGTTGTTCTTGGTGGTGATGATGATGGTGGTGGTGGTGATGGCTCTCAAAGGGATAAAACAGACTCCGAGGACCAGTCCCACCAATGTATATTGCTCAGTCAGAACTGTCGAATGCAGTAAAGGGTCCTGAGACAAAGCAGCAGAATAACTGTGATGTGATAATAAGGCGGTTATTAGGAAGTGCTGTTTTGGTTGTAAAAGAGTAAAAAGTAATAGACCTGGTGAATTTGGTAGAATATAGCAGTTTGGTCTGTATCAATCAGGTGATCAATGTCATGTCGAAAAGGAGCGGTGCACACCTTCAGTTAGTTCTTCTATGTGAATACCACAACGACGGTAGTGGGCTAAGATGCTAAGTCTGTTGTAAATCAGCTGATTAAAGCCAACAAACTCTCTGGGTTAGCTTCATAACCCTAGAGTTAGCAAAACGAAATCAAATTCCACTCAGCTAGCCCCAGAACCACGTCTTCCACAGTATCTTGACCTCAAAAACATGATAGCTTGAAATGTAAGCCTATGTACCTAACTGTCACATTTGCATCGACTCAAATCAAGTATTCCGAGTGTTGAACCGACAGAAGACGTTTGCTACGGTTTGTTACAACCATAGTCATTCGGCTTCACAAACTGGACCTCTGCAATCAAATAAACTTGGGGGGTGGTGGTTTTTAGTTGCTATTTTAAGGCTGCCACCGTGTTTCAGATCTGTATGTTCTTTCACCTTTGCTTCTGTTCCACCCCTAGTGTGACTGGTGACTTTGACCTTCGCACTGATTTCGAATTTTAAGATTTGTTATTATGCGGATCAAACTTTCACATGAATGTTTGTACACAGCTGAAGAGATAAGGCCAAACGATTTAATTCAACCGGATCTGTAATGATGCGCGTTCCCGCTCTAATACATACATATATATGTGTTTAACACAGTCTCTTCTACGGTGGGACACCGCTTGGCTCGGTCAAGTGCGTCGTTCTCAAGCAACACTGAAGCAGTTGAGAAGTGACACCCACAAAACCTATGCAGCAAGGTCATTCAGAGTGATTCGTTGGTGAATCACACAAACACACACACGTGAAACAGTTATTTTCAGAAGCGCACTCCGAAACTATACACACTCATTATCGCAGAAAATTATAGTACATTTGACATTTTAGTGATGTACAGACTACGAAGAGCAACCAGGCAGAACAGAAATAGATCATCATTATTTATTTATCTACCTGGATTGAAATAACCGAATGCTTGTTTTAACGTTTCACTACTAGTTGCTATCCACACTGTAAATCATGCCTCTGTATTCCGGGACTAGGTAATTGCTAGAAGAAGGTTCCCATACTATATCAATCTGTTTGAGCTTGGCGCAGTGTTAGCCGGGTTCGACTAAACGAAATACGGGGCATTTGTCTGAGGGACGAAACCACCAGCAAAACCACCGGGAATGACAGGAGGCTAAGGAAACCAGACTAGAGTGACGATGTTGGATATGTGGTACACGCCTAAAGTTTACATAATTTGCAATAAGTGTGGCATTTGTTTCGTTCAGCGACTATGGACTAACATTTTACCACTAATTCAATAATGCATCACCCGGGAGCAGCCAATCGAGTCCGTGAAATTCTTCCCGTTTTGTAAGTTAACCAATTGCGGAACTGATTACTCAAACCACACAACTCGTTTTGCAGACCGTCCAGCCACAAATCCAGCCACCAATCGCTTCATTCACACACAGACTACAGGCGTATTGTGCGCCCCGGATCCCGGTTCGCGAAGTCGTAAAACTGGCTGCATTGTTATTTGATATTGGAAACAGCTCTTGTCGGAATTGTATCCTAATTAACCCATTTAACAGACGGACAAGGCAGACACGAGTGCAGGTGCGGGAGAGACAACGGTAAACCGAAAGAGAGAGAGAGAGAGAGAGAGAGAAAGCGAGAGACCCAGAAGTGGAGTACGTCTGTGATTGACACAAGAACGACAGATTGATGGAGCGTAATTGGGAACGCATTACAGTCGAGATATGCGCCCCCCCACCCCCAGTTGTCGGCATGACAAAATACACTTTGTATTGTTCAATACGGTGATCCGATTCACGTTTGTTTTTTGTTGAGTAGTCCAATCAATAACCTACAGTTTTCCCGTTGTCTCTACCGATGCACCATCAACTGTGTGACTGGTACCTGTACACAAATTAGGAAAGTGAATTAAATGTGATCTCACGTACAGATACCTAAAACTACCATTTAGATCACATTTTTTTATATTTAAGGAATTCCATTCATTGCTTCAAATTGAGTTTCTATAATTAGCGATAAAAATTCGTATAAGTTACAACTAGGAAATACATGATTTCGTAAAATAGAAACATGTGATCAGCAATAGTCCGCACTGTTCCCAAGTTCTGAGGGTGAAGGGGGGGTGGTCATCTAATGTTAATTGTCTGCAATCTTGAACATATTTTATTGTATATGAAGCATCCTGAAAAGGGAGCTGAAAACGAAATAAATTTCCAGGAACTGAGAATCAAAATCGGATGCAAAATATTGCCATTGTACGAAATATTTCTATTTTTATTTGTAAATATAGTATAAGCTTATATGCTTACACTTCAGTTAAAAATGTACGCTGGTCGTCAAGCCGAATACAAATACAATTTCATTTAATTCCATTATTATATTATTCCTCATTTGTAATGGTAAGAATTCGCACGGGAATAATGCCAAAATAAGAGTGATTTCATTGATGGGTGAAGGTGGTCGAATGGGTGATCACGATAGCAACCTGGAGATCGTAAGATCGAACCCCAGCACCTCCAGTTTCCATATGTATCCAGGTAGCTTTTGTATTGCAAACGTGACTATTTTGCTAAAAGTTGATTATATAGTTGTTTACTTAACACACAAAAAAGAAATTAAAAATATTTATTATTAAAAATTAATCCCGGGACTGAGGTCTCATCAGAGATGAAAGCATTTGGTTAACAGCAATATAACAGTTTCAGTAAAATAGATGATACATTTAATTGAGCTGGTCGTGTTTTGTTAAGCCCCGAAATAGCGAAGCACCCTTAAAACGAGCGTCTTTCGTGGGTCCACTTGGATTTAATTACATTTTGATGGAGCGTTGCAGCGCATAACTCCAATCGCGGTTCGAGCCAATTTCTCATTATTATGAGGATGTGATGCGTAAAATTTATGCGGACATGTGGAAGTCTGTTTGACAGTCAATCCATAGTCGGGGTGCGCATAGGTGATTTGATTGTCTACCGTTCGACAGACCCGCGAAACCAAATACTGTTTGTGATTGTATACCAGATTTAGAAACTCTGATGCTGTCATGTGACTGCCCCTTAACAGAAGAACTGGCCCGTGTTCAAAATGATCTAAAAACAAGGTTCGCAAATTGTTTATCCTAATCGCTATATATCTCTTCCGTCTTAACAATAAAACTCTTAGAAAAACCCTTATAAATGATCATCTGTGGTTTAAATGAGCCCTTTTAAATACGAACCTTGTATCCCAAATATGTATCCCCTACTTACCGATTATTTTGGAGATTTTGTTACACACCAGAGCGTAATGAACTGCAAACGGAGTGGACCCAACGGTCACGAAGACCTGTTGTTCAGAGGTGGTAACCGGCAACCTAAGCCCCGGACTTGGAGTAGCAAACCACATAAGTTCCTGCTAGGTCAGGTGTGATATATAACCGGGAAACAGCAAAGCTGCCTCCGCCACCAAAGCTGGATAACGGTGGCGGGGTTCGAACCGCGGATCACGGAGTCCAAAGCATGCCGGTGACAGCGAATAGACCACTGCACCACTACCATGATTGCCATGGATTTTCAAACTATCCTTCCAAAGAGAAATCATTCAGTGTTTTGCTTGATAATGTACACATCACATGTCCATGATAACAAACACAGCAATAGTCTCTTAATTGTTGCAGAAAAACAATTGTGACGGGTAAGACATTTCGACTTCAGTGAGTTAAAAAATATTTACGGTTTCACCTTCCACCTTCAGGGACAATCTACCAAGGACTATAAATAGCTACTGTTGTAGACTCGCACGAAATACGTCCCTTGTTAGCGCATCTAGCCTCCCCTTTCGCATGCTACCACATCTAAATGGAGTGAAGTCGGTTTTCTTAGCAGCTGCCGCATGAACTGGTGATACTAAAAGTGTGAGGCACCTCAGACACGAGAGACAGATGTGTCGTTGATTGTAGGGAGCTGAGACATTTGCATGTTTACCATCTGGGGTGTACATTGAGAAAACATGCGGACCAGGAAAAATCCCAGTGGCTAATCCACGTCAAGTTCCGCGTTCTGTGCTTCCCGCACTTTCAGTTTCCGGCAGTACGGAATCTCCTAATACGTTTCAGTTTTCACGGCCTTGGTTCCCTGATCGATCTGCTGACATTTACCATTCGTGGTATCTAATAGCCGTGCCCGTGATTGCGTAAAATCATTGCTTTTACACATTAAAAAAACTGCACTGTCGGAAACATTGCGTTTCACAATTTGTCATATTGAAGAGAATGNTTTCACGCCGTTGCTTGCCAATGATTTATGAAGTCATTCAGACCTTTTGGACTCTTGGTGAGTGGAAACATAAGTGCCGACTAACTGCTTCGATGCTCCGTCAGGTTTGGTTATTTGTTGTGAACCGGTGAATTGGCGTATATATATATATATATATATATATATATATGTAACCCCATGAGTTTTCAGATATCCTCAACGCTTATCTGTATTGCTTTGAAATTTCCATCAACTTTTATCAACTTTCTGTGTTTTATCTGACCTCTTCGAATGACACCGCAAATGTCTGTCATTAATCGCTTTCGCAATGATGCATTAATAACCGCCAAGTAGCTATATTAAAGTCCTGCCGGCCACTAACCACTATATTCATTTGTCAAATGACCTTGTGTTTCTTGACTTACTGCCTTTTCCAGTATCCGGTTGGAAGTAAATGAAGACTTGATAATAAATTTCCAATGTATAGTGTACTTATCTGAACAAATTACGTTTAGTTGGTTATTCCGATCCGATCCGGAGTGAGTTGATTGGCAAAGTGATGCCACACGCACATACAGCTTCCACACGAGATTTTCAAGACTCGAAAACTGGACAGGTAGATGATTATCACTGATGAGCAAGCCCTTAGACCGAAACCTAATAACCAGGTTGCTGTACAACTGTCAGTTGGCCGAAAACCCAAGCCAAGAAGAGTGCGAAGCGTAATCGTCTACATCGTGGTTGTCGCAGTGGTCACGGGTTTGATTAGGTACCGAGGTGTATGGGGTACTTTGGACATTTGACTCCGTCCAATGAGCGTATGATCCGATCCGGTCCCGATGCACTGCGGTTTTCAAGCGCCACCCGGCTGCATTTAGGGGTCAAGGTTTGCGTGGTCAAAGGCTCCGGTTGTGGATTCCCCCAGAAAATTCGCCTGGTAAACCTGATAATATTCCGCCCAAAACCGAATAATGGAACTATCGCCTTTTTATAAAGATTATTGCACCACCATTTGTTTGGCACAGTTTAGATTCAAACGTGTGTGAAATGCAATACAATACAGGAACAGAAAAAATGATGTCAAGGTATATTAACTTGTGAATTTTTCTATAGCCACTAGGGCTCTTATCTGCCTCGTATGGGCTTTCTCTCATCCTCGTGGTTTAGAGCTGCATTATACACAAATATAAACTACGAAACGGTTTACAATGGTTGTTGAGCAAGCTAAACGAGCTGTTAAACAAGCGGTAGTTTAGTGAGTACACATCCGTTGTACGGACATGATTCTCAGTCAGTCGACCAGTGATCCCCTGCGGATTAATTTCCAGACCAACAGCTTTATTTTAATTGTGGTAGATAGGAGAGTTTCTTCAGTTTAATTGGTGACCAATTAACTTGCTTTTTGTCTTTATTTGAGTATTCAATAGAAATTATTGGACTGTAAGCTTTCGTATTTGCAACCATAACTTTCATAAGACTAAAAGCAACTAACTACACTATTTCAGAGTCTATGAAGTTAAGTGTTCATTCCGGAATTCAGTTTGGGTGGGGACTGGGATGAATTTGGGCATCCGGTCATTTATCATTCCGGATTTCACAGCAGGACGCAGGTGAATTCGTTCAAATGAATCACGAAAGCAATAACTGAGTGTAATGTTCGCACCATTTTACACGAGTATCTTTCTCTGTTTGCTCCTTCAAGTCCCCGTCATAACATCACGAATATGGAACACAGTAAGGAGAATCAAAAAATTCCCACTTTTCACGAAATATTATCCCGGAGAGAAAAGGGAAGAATGATAGAGTAAGCTTCAGATGCTGATTCTACATGCTCCGGATTTTTCAATTTGAAAAACAATCTGGCATAAAAAGAACAGAAGGATTCTTTTCGATTGCCAATTCTCCGCGTGAAGACCAAAAACGTTGAGGTTTACCACACTTATTTGAGTATTCATTCGTGTTGCATGGACTTCTTTTTGGACGGATCTACGTACATTTATTAACCCATAATACATAACATTGTAGTGCGGGACGGCGTGCATTGCTCCACGAATGCAATATCACAAATGCATATTCTAACTGAAAGGTAGCTAAACGAAGAGCCCGTTTGTAAACATGAAAAAACAATCTGATGAGATCGTGTGTGTGTGTGTGTGTGTGTGTGTGTGTGTGTGTGTGGAAGATCAATCACATGGTTGTACTTCTTTTTTTTACTCCTAATTTATGACTTGCCGGGGATCCTGATTTCAGTTATGCCACTTGCTACTCGTCAGTCCGGTTCGTGGGTAAAAATGGCCTCACCATCCACGTCCACACCGTTACCCATTCAATGTGGGACTGTCTATTTTTGAAATATTATTGCTAGAGTACACGGAGCTACATCGATCACTGTCACTGATTTCCCGCGTAAAAACAAACAAACGGGGTCCTGAATGTGCTTTGCGCCATCGATTTCTTATTTCTCATGCACTTTGGCCTCTCCCTGGACGAATGAATTATGATGGGCCTAAAGTCCTTCGGGAATGCTCTACCCACACACCCACACAGTTGCCTCGCACACAGTACTGTTAATGTTGTCCGTTTTTGTTAGACTGTTGCCCATTTTCTCTCATGTAAAATGTAAATACCCAGTGGTGGGAGAAGAGTACGAAGGGGTGACGGTAAAAGACCACACACACGCATAGCGAACAGTTCCAAATCAACTGAACTGCGTAATCAGCCTAGCTTTAATGTCTAACATGGAGTATCCAAGCTAAGTAAAATCAACGTGTCGATAAAAGTCCGGATATTTCTGATCCTATCGTCTCGGTATACAACTACGGTTGCGTTTCATTCATGTGGACCACTTCCACTACCAGGGTCATGTGTTATGGCACCGGGTCAGCCGTAGCCTCCGCTCGAACGGTGAACGGTCGTGAGACAAAGTAACGCGTAATTGCATAATTCCAAAAGCCAGAATTGATGAATTCTGGCCACTTGAAAGAGAAGCTAAAAGCTAAAACATGTCTTCACAGGAAGAGGTACCAGGTGCAATGCGACTAGAGATTGCTGTTACACAGAATTAATCAAGAACGGTAATTTCAATTGCGCGCTCCTGACTTAGTGCATCTCTGGCCTGAGTTCTGTGAATGCTGCACGCCCACACATACATGATAGACCGTTTCTGTCTTAAGAAGCATATGCTTCTACTCGACAGAAACTAACAACGAACAAGGATTTTTCTGAGCGTTTGCAGTTGCCTTACCCGGTCTGTCACAATCGGAATACACACAAACATACATACACACAAACGCAATACGTAGCCCGGGATACAGTCATAAATTTGATCTAACTATTGGAGACCCAATGTAACCATAAGCATATTGTCCTGCACCTCGAGCTATTCAACTTCCGTACGCGCGCGCACACACACATGTGCATGGGGATAGAAACCAACACTGCACGTTATTACCGTACTGTCAGCCGGGGCACAATATTTCCAAGAGAGATAGATACTTTTGGCAATATGGGCATCGCAAGGCATCTGTTTTGCTCACCCATGTCAGATAACCGGGAAGGCTCATCAAGACAGAAAAGACAGGCTCATCACTCTGTGCTAACGAGCACAAATCTACGACCGAGGCCTGCTAGTTTGGATAAAACAGATGGAGTTATCATATGTACTCACGTATTTTTTGAACGCCGCTCACGACTTTCCATAAAAAGGGCTGTCTTCTACTCAGTTGAGGGCTAAGAGTTTAACATCAAATTGCATTAGAATAGAACCGACAGTATATTGCCGGTTGATTGATTTTGAGGAGTCACATGGAATCTTTGATGACTTACAATGCGGTTGGTATCTTTGACTGTTTGCAACAAAGCCCTGGGACATTCATACTGGCCGGGCGGCCGAAGTTGACTTGAAAAATATGTACAAGTTCAGTCGCGACATCCAGTAGAATTTTTGACTATCGGAGTTATACGTTTTGCCGTTTCTGATTTGAAGTTTTTTATTGGTTTGCGTAAACATCACTCTAGCCTGAACATAAATCCCACATTTAAAAAAGAGCACTTTTCTCATCAAACTTCCCTTACTATTAAGTTTCATTGATATATACTTTGACTTTATCGAGATGTCCCATGAGACGTTTCAGGCTCCATCGAATTGATGCTATCACATTAAATACGGTTATATCGATCACTTTGTTATATATTTCAGAAATGATATTAAAAATTGTAAATGTACGAGTCACGAAGTAGATTTCTACTTCCGCGCAGTTCAAGCTAGAGAAATTCAACAAAAGGGGTTCTCTTGGCTCAGTTTTACTGTCCCATTATCCGTGGTAGTAGTAGTGGTAATAGTAGTAGTAGTATTAGTTGTGTTGTGAGATACTACTCACGTTTATGAGTAGTACGCAAAAAGATGCGGTTGGCGGTTTCTTTCAATGGGTAAAAATGAACAAGAGTTCTTAAATGGAATTAATGTGTTGAAAACGATAACTACGAACCGCTTCCTTGATTGTTCAAATAGTTGTTTGGCAGATTTGAAGTTTGTATGTCGATTGTGAAAAGTTCAGTAGCCTCGGTGGGATTCGAACCCACGCATGGACACCGCCTACGCTTTATACGCGCTTCCTTGATTATCCTGTGTACTACCGAGAATTGTGATGATATGTTCAAAATGAAACATCTCGTTATATGTACGCCAAATCATCCTTACCCTATCTGTGGTTAGTAATGACCAAGTCTCCTAAGCCATCACCGTTCTTCTGGAATGATAACAGTAGTAGTTATTGTTTTTATTGCTGCTGTCCAGCGAGTGGACGTCTATATGGTTAATGATTTAACAGTGATTGACTTCAAGCCATTCAGGCACAGAATGGCACTTTTGGAACTTTTGGTTCAATTTAACACTGTTTTCATCCGATTTCATCCACGAACTAATGCGGAGTTGCCACTAGGTAGGGCGAAATGCTGCCTACCTGGTAGTCAGTCCTCCGGTCCGTGCTTTGGCTATGACATGTACTCCTTTATGTTCATCTCCCTTGTGTTCGGGTCATATTAGCGCGCCCAGTTGATCCCGGTCAGAATGAGAGAGAATGTCACNCACAATCATCAACAGTGCAACCATATCCGCCAATGCGACGTCACAAACACATTTCTCCGGTCAGTGAATGAACGGAATTCAAAACCATCGAATTTTAATTGAAACATGGGACTCCAGGCTCGTTTTTATGCAATAATCACAGCTTACTGAAAAGAGCGAAATATTCACTGTGGCACGAAATTCTGAAAATATATAATATTATTTCAAAATACCGACAAAAAACAATAATCTGTGAAATGGCATATTTAATTCCACGCTGTTGGCCCTTACCGATTGGACATGCCTTGTGATATGACCGAGTCAATGGTGCTCGGGTCGTTCAACGCTACCTTCGTTAAACCTGGATGTAAGTAAAAGAAAAACATGGGGAACGTATGAGGACTGTGATCGTTTTATGACTTCTTGACAAAGACCAGCATATCAAAAATTTAACGCCCGAATCACTTCGATATTTGATGATAAAAATGTGTTTTAATTCTTTCTTTCTTTAATATAAGAATGTGCGGTCAACTGTAAGGAAGGGGGTGCGGCCATACAAAGACTGCCCACGGAAATACAGGAATAGGGAACGGGCCCCGGTGGTGCGGTTCGAACCCGGGACTTCCGGATCAAAATTTGATGAGCTAACCACTTGGCCATTTGGACCAACAATGTCATTTCCATTTTGGAAACTAACTTCAAAGTGATGTGTGATGAACTCATTGTTAACGGGAATTGCTCCGAAGCACTCAGTCGTTGTCAATTAGACGCCTTTGTTTACTCTTGACCATGAGGCTTCCTATCCTATTGCGCTGATTGGCATTGTCTACTAATGTATATATATACATATATATAAAACTGTTAAAAAAATTTGCTCTTCCGTTTCAGACGTGCCTTTATTAAGTTAACCATTTTTCAAAATGTTTTGAAATGACTTTTCAAGGTATTCCTGGTAAGTGTCCATGATAGAGGAAGGCACTAATTCTCTAAAAGCACTCAGTTATAATCTAGTTTTTAACACTCCTTCAAGATCACTGCTCACTATTCAATCAATAATGACAGTTGCGGAAATTTAATGAAATAGGATGATGGAACCGAACGGCTAATTGCGGTATGTACCTTATCCCGCTAAATGCAGTGTTTCTTCTCAAATCATTCCACTATGCACACGGTATTGAATCGAAAGTGTGCAGCATGCTCCGATTTCGAGATCCACCGACGATTCTTTGAATTAGGCACAAGAGGATTTTGACGATGGATACAACACATAGGTGGCGTGGGTGTAACTGCTTTGTTAGCCGTAAAAGCGCTTCCTGGTCAACATTCACAATTCCATTTAGTTCGGATATATAGTTGAAAATAGCCCGTGTGACATTTCCCACTGTAAAACAGGTCAGTTTTTGCTAACATTAAGGCAGGGACATTCGTAGACCAAATGATGATCAGATGCAACCGTTACTTGTGAATCTAATGATCCAACAAATTCAGTTTTTATCCCGAAATTCCTGACGAGAACGCCTTCCATGAACCATGACCAAGAATCGTTCGATCATTACAGATTATCCTGGGGAGGACTGATGGATTGCATGGCCATTATCTCTCCGTGCAGAAATGTACTGATTAAATTTCATTCCAAGGTTATGTATGTGCTTGGTCGCATCTGAAAATTAACTCAATATAATAAGAACCCCAATGTCCGTCCCCATGTGTGCAAACATGACAGAAATCTGTTCTGATGCTTAAATCAGAGAGTACACTGGGGGTTTTCTGTCGAGAGCACGCTGCGCGCGATTCGCCTGCCCGCATCCGATGACTTCCGCGGTCGTAGCCTCATTACTCCCTGATTCCCATATCCCATGAAAAGCTTAATAACATGTTTATCGATTATTCACTTTCCTGCAATGGTCCTCTCATCCAGAATGGAAATGTTGTTTTAGTAATCTAAAGGAATCTGCCATTTATGAACGTTGATCACTCCCAAGCGTGGCGATTCGTAAGAAAAAGGGACGAACAGATTTTCAAAAATTGTGACCGGCATAACTGACACTGACGCCAGTTCTGTGACAAATTAACACACTTTCTGTGGAAACGGCAAAAACATATGACACTGTTGAGTTTGTAAAATGATAAGCGAAGTATCCCGTCGTGAAAATCTTACATCAAATCGCTTTTGATGAAGCATCCGAAATGCATATTCTCGGTTGGCTTATGCTTAGCTTATGCAGAAAATGGTGATAGAATACAATATTTTGTCACCGGATGAACAAAATCCCACTATCTCAGATCTCTCTAATCACTCCTGTATGTTCAACTTTATTATCCATGGTATTTCTCTTATCTCTTCGATTGACTCACAGGCTCCTGAATGAATTGCAGCATTCTGCCCGAAGAAAAACAAACGGTTTCGATTGCCTATTCACCTAATTAGCGTGTATGTTTATTATGGGTCCCATTTATTACTTTTTCTCCTCCTCAACATACACCCTGGAGTTTCCCGGCTTTGTACATCTCACTCATTTGATCATGCACGATGTGCAGAATTGCCGTGTTGCGTGCGAACTGTTATGAAACCTCTACTATATGACAAAAGCGTACGGTGCGCGCTTTACACACCCCAATCACTCGCTGGATGAAGGAAAATGAATGCATTTTCGATTGATTTGGCTCTCCTCGTCGTCTCCGTCAGACGCATACATTTAATGAGATGATAGATTAACCGGCAGTTTTTGTACGTTAGTTCCTGTATGCAGTTAGGTGTTCTACTCACTGAACAACAGAGGGATAAAGATAAAGCGGTTCACAACTGAGTTGAACAATTTTATAGGTCAGAAATCTAATCCAAGATGATCGTTTTCACGCTGGACAACCAAGCAGAATGCAAGAGAGCAGTAATACATCAGAATTCAGGTACTGGACTCAGTGGATCAAACACTACAGTACATGCAGGTTATGTTTGCTCTAACGCCGTACCGTCGTTTCCCCCCGGGGTTTCAATGGCCAGGCTAAAGATCCCTGACACTAAACTTAACCAATAGTAGCTTGGCCCAGGTCTAGATCGCCGAGTTTTTATGTCTATTTCAGAAACATCCGAGCTGGGAACGCACAGTAAGGACTGAGAGAACTGGACCTACCATCATAAACGAAACGCCACGGTCGATCACTGGTAAGATCTAGTTACTCGGCAGCTAAAATTTGTTGGAAGTTGCAAACATTCACCAACAATACAACAATCTGGACGTTTGATTGGCTGGAAGCCATATATCATCTTGTGCATACTGAACCGAACTGCATTACCTATTCCATATTACGGACAGAGGCTCTCAATTTGCTCCTAGTTTGGGACCGAAACTAAGTGTTGTGTTTCCCCTGCGAGACTGCAACCGGACACGCGGCCACAGGCTCACTCTCCGGAAGCTGTAGTCGACGGGGCTTTCTTTGGTTTATCGCCTTTCCCGGAGGGCGACTTCCCTCGGGAGTTCACTCCCGTTGGAGCTGGTTGAGCAGCAGAACGAGGCGCGATTCAAACGACGTCTCGACTAGCAATTGGTGAGACGGTGACAACTTGCAGACTCCAGAGCGGGTTGCTACCGGTACCGGCGGTGATGCGTCTTATACGGGGCACGACCCCACTGTCTTCCACACATGAAGATGAACACGAAAATCAAATTCCCTGGAAAGATGAAAAATAGTCGGTTCGCTTTTGTGAACGTATCGGACACGTGATTTTCATGAATCTTTGAATAGACCGGGTTTTTTTACTCGAATAATGCGAATCATCTACGGCGTTCGCTTATTCAAATACAAGTGATACTAATTTCTTTTCTTTCCTCAAAATTTTCACACCAGCATGCTTTGCACACACTGATTGACGGGTGAACATGTAGCTACTTATTTCTGACAATGTAGTTTTGGGCCGTCAAAGCACTGCTCCGATGAAAGTGTTACAGAACGATCATCTTTTCTGAACTTGTATCATACTCTGTTTCCAGCTCAGACGAGGCTTATCAATAAAGTCGCCGAAGAACAAACCTGAGTTCGTTTTGATTTTTAAACCGCAAGCTTCTTTTGTCCGCATTCGGAACAGCAATGTGTGCACAAAGGATTTGTGCATTTCTGTCGATACCGCGAGCGTTTTATAGCAATCGCGGTCGGGGTTGTGCTAGCCACACTTCGACCAAATTTGGAACCAAGACGTTGCAATTATTGATCATCGTGTTCAGAGAAATGCCAGCCTCGAGGAATACATTAAGCAATTGCATGTTTCTTTTCAATCTCATCTAAAATTCACAGACCATGACTAATTCAGCGGTGGAAATTCATCTACCCATTTGGGGACTTGAACCCCGGATCTCTTAGGTGGAACGCAAGCATAATACCCATTCGGCCGCCGTGCAGCAGATCCAACTGTTTCTTATTTTAAATATACACTGTATACCACATCCCATCTACGTGAGTTTGCTGTGAATATCGGTACCGGTTCATTTCACTGCTTTCAGTGCTCCTCAGATTTTCAGCTCACTCCTCGTTTACACGACGAATCCATCATATAAATAACTCAAATCCTCCATTACTCGCTTATTACTCATTCATAGAATCATAATTTCGGTAAATTTGTCGACTGCTGATGAAGTCATGTCAAACGGTGGGTCCCGTTGGTGCTTAAAACATGTGAATTTTTTTGTAGACCATGGAACGTTTCATCTGAAGAAACTTTTTCCGCATCGACCGGCTTGAAGTTAATTTACGATGAGTCTATTCGCTGTACTCCGACATATCGCATCGAGAACCTTTTATCAATTTTGGTAATATTCTCTGCGACCCAGAACCTGATAGGATGTATTCATGCAAAATAATCAGAGTATTTGTTTCGACCCAGCGTGAAAAGTGTCTCCACTAACAAGAAACCATTATAATATGATCTGTACAGGCACAATTATAACTCATTCGAAAACGATTGTTCGCCTTCGGACTTGTGTTCTAATGTTGCAATGTAGTTATTCTGATATTTTTTTACTTTGTCATAAGCAAAAATTCATTTTTCATTTCACATCTAGTCCAGTGAGTTCAATCTCTTGCAATCACCGAAAAAAGATTTTCAATGAAAGATAATTGAGCCACCATCACCGTTTTGTTTTATCATACATATCACAGTTTAACGGGAACCTTTGCCTTCCACAGACGTTAAACCACATTATTGCACTGTCAGAAAATGAAAACCGACACAAATCAGAGCAATAAGACCAGTTCTCTAAAATGTTGTCTCAACAATAATCTCCTCGTTGTTAAGCATATTCGTCACTTTCCTTCACAAGACATTCACGTAAGTTTGTGGTTAGGCTTCCAAAATACAATTTCAGGCTCCAAAAAGAGATATGTCGAGAGAAAAGATGCGTAATTATAAAAACAAGAAAGATAAACAGTGAATTTCTGTCAAATGCTGTTCATTTGATTGATGTCACTCAATTACGGCGAGAACTTTAATCGAAATCAGACCTGACTGGGGTCGGATGAAGTTGGGACACAGACAGTGGATAAACACACAAAAGAAAAGACACCCATCACTGATTGTCTCAGTGTAGTCCGGGCAAGCATGACGACCACTGGTTGTAATAGCAGTGCTCCTTGAAAGGCGACAGTTGAGAGAGCGACAATGTTTAGTTGCGGAAGCTTTTTGTAGGTGCCCTTGAGTAGCTTGGCATATAAGCCATGTATTTTACTTAGTCTTTCCTTTTCTGATGTAAGTTTTCCGTGATCTTCAGGTTTCAAATTCAAAATGTTCCAAACACAACCAAGGGTAACCCACGCGGATTTTTTCTTCAAACACTATTGAACCCAATCCTTACCATCGGTCGAATAATACATTTCATTTTTGCATAATGTTGTTGTTATTTTGTGCACGTTCTTTTTGTCAAATTTTCCAGTGTCAATCATTCTTGAAATATAAAAAAGATTAAATGTACCCAAATCACTTGACTTCCATTGCTCTGCTAATATGCATCTTGTAAATTCAACTGAATGTTTCCGAAGAAATCGATTGGTTGCATTGCACCAAAATCGTAACACCCGGTCACAAATTTTAACCGGCCTTCCTAACATATCTACGAGTGTTTTTTTGGAATACAAATGCACATGTTCAATCAATTTTGGTGGTTTTCACTTATGTGCACTTGAATTACTTTCATCTTATTAAAACTCCTTAGAGTATAAATACTGTGCAGCAACATATGCAAACTTGTCCTCGCGGAAAACGACGTATTTCTGGGGTTTCTCTCTCTCTCTGTGAATGCATCCAGTTACCATTTTCATAGACAGTATTTTAAGTTTATTGAAGTTCTTTGTAGCTAAGTAAAAGCAATATGATCTTCACCAAACTATTACAGAATTTGATTCGATTACGTGGTGAATTTCGGTGTGCGTGGAGCAAATAAAGCTTGAACTGGAACGCTATAAAGCCCAGGATTTGTGTCTGATCGGTAGGATGAATCCATCGACCCAACTAGGAATCGAGCCGTAGGCCTCATGCAAGCATACTACCCACTCGGCCACAGGGCAGCTGATCAGACCGTTTCTCATTTTGAATTTACACGATATAGCGCAACCCATCTGTGCGAGATTGTTGCGAGTATCGGTCCTCGCTCATCTCAGCACTAGCCTCTCGGATTAAGACTCGGTCGGAAACGTTCACAACCTGATTATTTGTTGTATGAGAGCGTTGGAAGATTTGATTTGTTTACATGATGAATTCGTCGTGTAACCAAACCCATCTTTCCGAGCCTAATGCGGGCTTCACACCTCACACCTTTCAGCACTAGCTTCCAGGTTTATGACTCGATTGAAAACGCTCCAAACCTGTGCTCCAACTGTGAAATCCCGGGTTCGATCCGCATTTGGCTCGATGAATAGGCACTGTTGACGATACTTAGTCTGATCGAAACAGCCAGTTTCTAGCTCTAAAGTTCATGCTTCATTCGCTCACTACAATATCAAATTCACCGCTGTAGGATAGATAGGTGACGCATAATATCTGTCCACTGACGTTTCAAATGCTATCACTGAACACGGGGCTACCTCAGATGGTATTCAGTCCAACGAAAGATTTTGATATCAGTAAGCAGAGGGAACAGTTATATATATATATATATATACATATATGTACATATATATAAACGCCACACGACTCATTGGAAATTTTGAGATATAACTCACCTTCCACATACGGTCCAGTATCCGGATGTTCCCTAACACGCAGAGATTTACGGTCATCGTCTTTCTTGGGGACTACCAGAAGATCCCTTATCTTTTCGTTGTAAATCTCTAGAATACTGAAACGAAATAACGGGTAGAGAATAAAATAGAATAAATATGAATAAGAATTGATTATTCAA
The DNA here is from genome assembly GCA_900618425.1 of Echinostoma caproni. Taxonomy (NCBI): domain Eukaryota; kingdom Metazoa; phylum Platyhelminthes; class Trematoda; order Plagiorchiida; family Echinostomatidae; genus Echinostoma; species Echinostoma caproni. Next base: position 39,258 of record UZAN01041280.1, on the reverse strand, counting down.
TCCATAATACTGTTTTATCAAGAACAATACATTCGTGCTTCCGATCGATCAATCAGCTTATCGACAAACCTCCAAATTTGAGTTCGCCGCATTGTGCTTCGATCCAATTGTATAGAGACCAAACATGGTGTATCATATTTGTGTTTTGGATGTGATCAGCACTCCTTAGGAGGTCTCTGAATCCCGACCCATTTAATCTAATTGTTGCCGATAAAAATTCTTTTATGTGACAGCTAATAAACAGCTAGAGCTAGCTATTTCTTCCCTAATTGGACTCATCAGCAAGGAATACTTATCTTGAATCCCGGCCAAGACTCGAATCCTGAACTGCACCGTTTGGAGATCGCAATATCGTCACTAGCACCTGGGTTTCGCAAAATCACATTTTGAAACTCCCTGCCTGAATAACCGTTGCACATGCATGTGTAGAATGGTGCTTTTGCTTGCACCGCTAGACGGGCATCATTGTTAACCAGCTGCCCAGGTAACCAAAGACAGTGGAGCACACACTGTGTACAAGTCAAAAACACATGTGCATACATTTCTGTAGTCTGGATTCAAATTAACTGTTTTTTTCGACCGTACTCGTAACACAGGTAAGAGATTGAAACCAAAAGCGAGACCAAAAACATTACTGAAAAAGTGTTTGCCTCTGCATTTAGCTGCTATGAAAAACGTGATTAGCTCATATCGAATAGGAAACACAGTCGTGACAGTTTGACAGATGACATGACCTTTAGTCATCTGTGCTCAGAATTGACACGGTGTTACATAACTGTGCAATCCTTGACGTAGTCAACTTATCAAAAGGTATATCAGATTTAAACACATGCAACTCTAAGGAGGCTAAAGGGTGGGAAAACTTACATTAGTGAGCATTCAAGTACTTTATTCTCCATAGAACCAGAACTTGATTCTTTCCCTCTTGAACATTGGTCAAAATTTGTAATCTGAGAACGACACTCCGTCGGCGAAATGGCGATCTAGAATCTGATGGTATTCTGTGTAGTAAGGCGCCGAGTAAACGCACCCAGTGGACGCAATCCCGTAACGAGGTACAAAGCAACGGTGTCCAACCCCGATGAAATTTGTATGGAATATTCCTTGATATTGGTATATCGTAACTATTAACCATACTTCTTAAGAATCGTTTGGATCGCTTTTACCAGTAAAAGTCTTATCTATCTATCTATTTACCTGCATATCAGTCACTGCATATTTGTGCAAGTGATGTTGCCTTCAGGCAAATTTCGCATTTCTGAGGCTGTTTATTGATCATTTATACGGTTAGCAGGAAGAGGTTTCAAAATAATTTGTGATTGACAGTTACTTCAGTCCACAAGTGTTTGATCTCAGAGCTGCTAATTAGACCAAAACCCTGTCAACTCTTTGCAGCAAAGACGTCTACACTTCAGCTACTCCAAACAGGTGTTAAAGAAATTCACCAGTTGGCTGTTGAATTTTGATCAGCGTGAAACGTACTGACAGGGGTTACCGATGTTTTTGAGATACAATGAGAAGGAACACTTAAAGGTGTCTAACAAGTCCCCAGGAGTGAGACGCACACCAGTAACCATGCCCTGGGGTGTCTGTTGACTTGTGTGGAACGCAGAAGAAAATGTTCAAATCACTGTGACCTATTCCCCCTTTATGGGATCGACATGAACGCTTTTCATCCGTAATTTTGATTGAGCGGGATATCAGCAACCACTTTTCTACTCAGTACATCTAGGTACAGTTTATACATTTGCAAAAAAAGAATGCCCGCCTAGGAACCACAAGTTCCCCACATCATCTCATCGAGAAAAAGGAACAAATAATTTTCAGTAAAATTTAATAAAATCCCGAATCTTGTTTGCGAGGGTTCAAGCAACATAAGGAACACTGGAGCTTTGGATGATGAACAGAATGTGTCCCACTGTCAGAGTGATACTTAGATAGAGGATGACTCTGATCAAAAAGAATTTTCTGTGAAACGTTTTCACATGCGGACACGTATAAAGATCATACAGACTGGTGGATAGTTCATCATTGAGGCATAAAAGACAGCTGATAATTGCTAGTCGTGAAAAAGTCGAACTCTTTCCTAGGGAAGCCGCCAAAAATGATAGAGGAAAAGACAATAGGAAGGATGATATGCAAAGCTTCGTTGCATTAGTTATACCTATGAGAAATCGATCTTAATTACGCATCGTAAACACTTGAAAGAATTTACTACGGTTAGAATTTCCTTATTCGTGATCGAAGGTTAAAAGGGCTAGGCGAACTGGGAGACGGTCAGTAGGCTTTCGAAGCACTTAAACAGATAGATTAGAGGCACAGGGCTTCGTGATTCGTTAAATGGGTTATCTCACCGTCAAGAATGCAGCATCCGGTACAGTACGTTAGGCCACCGGTAAGTTTACCGTGCAATTCCACATATAAGCAGTTCTTCCTTTGCGAACTCGCTAAATGATCGATTCTTTCGGAAACTTCTCACTTGTCAAACTGTGGAACTTTTGAAGCCAGGAAAGATAACGAAAGCGTCAATCATTTTCAGCTACTTGTGGATCCCCGTAAGTTTTAACGTGAAGTTGGTTTTAGGTCTGCAGTTAATTAACGATGGGCTTCGAGAAATACAATACAGGAAGGCTCCCATTACGTCTAGCAATTACCGACATCAAATGGGAACTCTACTTGCAGCTCCCTTCAAAGGAGCTCAATGAGTGATCTACTGAAAGGCCATTTGGGCGAAGCAATTACACAAATGTGTCCAGCCGCCACCCTGAGGCGATTTTCGCAAGCCCAACAAAGCTTTCCACAACTCTCAGGAATGTGCTGTCCATGCTCGCCTCATCCATGATTACGTACGTACGTGCTTCACTAAAATGATTTTATTTCCCATCTAGCCTAATGAAACAATCACACTTATTTTTATCTTATGCACAGACACAAATCTGTGAATGCCCAAGCACGAGGATGCGAAAATAAACATTTAAGCCATATTTTCTTTGTTTCGAAATTTGATCTTCATTTCTATCTGTACAAAAGAAAACGGTTTTCTAGAGTATAAAAGCAAATGTGTTCTGATTTATTTATTTGGGAGAAACTTATAGATAGATAGGCTATTAGTATTGGAGTGCAGTTAGATTCGGGGAATACCGGTTCACTTTCGACCGTGATACGTCGTTTATTTGTGTGGATGAACGTGTGACAGCCAAATATAGCTTTAGGTCACATTGTTCCCGTGTGCCTCTGCTTCTGTGATGCAATGGCAAGATGGATGAACTATTTGCACAATGATAATTCGACAAATTTTGCAAATACTACTTTGTCACACAGTCGAAAGAGAACAGACCTAATGTTGCGACTGATGTAGTACTTATCGGAGTTCAATGTTTTTAGCGAACAATAAGCACCGATAAAATTTCCTGGAGTTTTGATGCATTTCACCGGAAGGTGGATCAATCACTATCAAAATATGCTAAGATTGATAGAAAATCTAAACGCTTCAGGCAACAAATAAAAGGGTCTATTTAACTCAATATGCGTTTGATTGAAAAAGCGTGATATTCATATCTTCGGATGTTATTCTCGAAACGAATACCACTTTCGATATTCGCGTGTAAATCATTGAACCAGTTATCATGTCAATTCCCTTTAAATCAGATTATAGGAAACCCAGCACATTGGGTTTAGGGATCGACTTCTGAAAATGTCGTAGCGCGTATCCACGTTTTCTCACATTTACAGTCGTCACCCCTCACTGTCAGATTAACATTCGTTTCATTTTTTTGTGTTGTGAACTGGTTAATCTGTCTATCGTCAGGTGATAAATCAGCAAGTAACTCGTACTCATGGGTCATACGAATACCTCTTGAATGTGGAGGGGTTATGAAACACCGTTTACTTCATTGTCTTACACGCCACTATCGACTTCTTGGAAAAACACTATTTGTGACCCGTACAACTTTGTCCCCCGATCCTCATTTACTAATCCACTCGGGCACGAATCTGTGTTTACGGAGAGGAGTTGACTGAATGGATACTTCATTTTGGAATTCGAAAGGGATTCTCGCTCTTACCGGTGTCGTGAAATTATCTCATCAACTGGGTAATAGAACGGATCAACGAAGACTACACTGAAGTACAGCTTAGTCTATGACCTGCCGACCTTGAGTTTTGGGCCAATATTAAGGTATGAAGAGATATCCCTTCGAATTTACAACAGATAACCGGTAGGCTCTAAAAATTAATCAAAACAAGGGTTTTGGAAATCAACACGTCCAAAATTCAACTACAGTGAATACACCGCCGACCACTGTCTAGCCGGGGGAAGTTATATAAATGGTTCCAGTCTTCCAATCTCTTGGTCTCATCATGCTACCACGAAGGATTGGCATCTGCGGTGGCATCGGCAACAGTAGGACAGCTTTACTACAGCCGAAAAACTCGCTTTGGGCCGATCACTAAATAAGTCCCAGAATCAATCGGCATACTAAATTTTGGATCTATCCCAAGGTTAGTCTGTATTCAGTCACTCTGCGTTTCTTTTCTGATACATGTATGAGCACTAGAAGTGTCATCCAATTCGGTTCTTCACTGTTAATGAATCTCTCCGTGGGGAAAATGATTCATTTGCATTCGCTCACAATCTCCCGGTTGTTGTCAACTGTACTCAACCGCGTTTCCTGTACTTCAGGCAAACATTTTAAACACTCTCTAAAGACTCAGCACAGGTGAGGTGTGAGAGAATGCCACAGAATGTTTAAGGCCACAACCGATCTGAACTTTTCCAACGTTTTACAAGCTACATCACATCAAATACCGTATTTAGAAGAATCTGTACCCTTGTTGTTTGGAATATTCACTGAACACTGTCATTCCATGTCCGTCGCAATACACCGGGCGAAGTCTCAGCACAAACGATACAATCCAGGGGATTGGTGCTCTTTTTCTGCCTCCCTGATCATTGATACTGACAGATCGGAATGGCTGATGCGCCAAGAAATAGCTACAGGCTCACCAGACCGAGATAGGGAAGAGAGAGTGCATCCTGTGCCCAATATGAGATCATACTTTTACACCCGGGTGTGAGCTATAAAACGGACCGGAAAAACCGTAAACACCTACGGGGATGGAGAAAAATAGTGAAACTAACGGAACATTTACGTATCCCAGTTATCGAGAACCAATTGCTCCAGTAAGTGCAGATCTGGAAAATTCAGTTGGTTCACAACGAACGAAACTCCTAGCTCTACAGTCATGCTCTTATATCCTTAAGGCTTTTGAAGCACGCGGTGTACCAGGCTTCATCCAAAAGATTGAGTCTTGACTACCCCATCTGATTTGCACTTTCTTAAAGGGGAATCATTTGTGTAGTTCAAACAAAAAATTGAGTTCAATAAAAAACTAGTTTCCATTACTTATGGCTTTCTATTGAACTTTGAGAAATCAAACAACAGAACGAAGTCACATTTACTAAGCACTACATATTCTTCAATTTGATGAGCCAATGAGACCTTACGTAATTTTAATTTGATGGAAGTCTGTATGATGACTGACAAAAGGCATTGAACAGCTGCGTCGTCCTGTTTGAGACCTCTCAACAGTGTGCAATTTTTGTGTTCCTGCCAAGACTCGAATTGCAAACCTTCGCGGTGGGACTGTGTTCCCTTACTCCTGATCAACACCGTCAATGGTTATCACCTTGTGCGAATGGCCCAACCAATTTATATGGCAATGACCGTGTGGCTCAGGGGTACGGGTAGCTGAATGTTTGCGATTCGAGTCTTGACTGGGGCATAAAAGTACGCACTGCTGACGAATCCCAAACAGGATAAAGCAGCTGTCCGGTGCTCTTTGTTGGTCATCACAAACATTTCCATTTCGTTGAAATACATTAAACTGGTTTGGAATTATCGATTATCAAAGGAGTCAAACCCACACCTGAGATTATCAACAATACCTGGGGCCTGTGGAAAACAGAATGGGCTAATGCAAACATTCACAGTCTAAGCCATATGTAACCTGATAATACTTTCCTGATCACATGTGAACCTTTTCCGAGTTACTCGGGTACATCAAACCGCAACAGGATCGGCGGATTGGTACAATATATTTCTTTGAAGAAACCTTTGATTAGAAAAAAACCATAAAAATCCGCCGTGCATCAAGAATTCTCCGACTAACTTCTCCGATTTACAACCGGATTGGACCGATACACATTGTCCGCAATATCCGCTGTTGCTTATTCGCTTGGAGTTTCAGAGAAAATAGCCAGGACGTATTACAGGTTAAATATATACTCTTGCCGTAAGAAAACCGCTTTTGATCAGCTTTTGATATTGCTCACATAGTCAATACAAAGTCCAATTCCTTTTTACGGGGATCTTGTGAGTTGGAGAAATTTGAAATAGGTGAGATCCTAAGGTAAAGCGAGAAACAACTGTTCATTCAACCATTGGAATACTTTCGAATGTGAAACATTTTCAGTCTTTTACAATTTTTTGAGGACAGATGTATTTTACCCGTTGATTGGTTTATTAGGCTTCGGTAGGATGGCACTACGAGGATAAATGTTCTCGGAACACCTTCTGGTAAAAGTTCCCCACAAACTATACTCAAATATCGAACCGGAAAAATAAATAGACCTCGTCATCAGGGTCGACCAGCAAAATGGATAAAAGTGAAATTCCGGCTCAACTGTTTTAACAGAGATTGTCTAATGAATCTGAAAGAATGCTGGTTATTTGTGATCATCCATGAAGTCATCGTAAAAAGAATCTAACCTCTTAAAGTACAGTGGAATCGGCTAGCGCTTAGACCAGTATTCGACCGTCTCAGAATTGCACACATTCTCCTACCAATTCCTAATCACCGTGGCCATATCTGCGATGACCCAAATAGCATCAAACACAAGACATGTTTTTAGTTATTTACTCCATCAATGTGAACGTTCAGAATCAGAAACTCGTCAATAGACCCGTTATAGTGTAGATCATAAGAGTTTGTTTGCATTTTCTGAAACTTTATAACGTTCATTCACGCAGAAAGTTTGTCCCTTTGAAAAAAATTGTTACCATCTGCAGTAGATTGAACGCTTGCACAAGGTCAACTACGATAACAAAAAAATTAAACATCCCATTGAATTGTTAACCCCAAAGGTGTCACCGGATAGATGGATTTACCAACTATTCCTTTTTGTAAGAAAACTAAAGCAGCCTTAATTGCAAGGGTTTTGACAGAAAATCTGGCTTTTTTTGCATTGTACGTTCGATGCAACTCAAAGTACCTGCCTATGAATTAGAAATGAGTTATTCAGATTTGGGAAATCAGACGTGCGTGTGT
>UZAN01041280.1:5426-25476 GCA_900618425.1 Echinostoma caproni | reverse complement strand
TGTCGTCGACAACTTGTTGCGCAGAAACTTTCGCCATAGATATTTATGTATTGTTTTATAACCAAATTCCCCAAAATAAGAATACAGTTCATTTCCAAAAATGGAAGAACCTTGTTCGTGTCCTTTTTGAATTTTTATTTATACCGAAATAGACCGTATCCCGTTGATGTTCAGTATGGAAATGTCGGTAAAATCCCCCTTCCCCCGGATAGTACACTTATGCTTTTGCTCTACCCGAAAAGAAACCTTATAGAATAGGAAAAGCTTTATTCAGGCTGGAATGGTCTAAAGATAACGGACAGTCTGTGATAGACAAATTTGTTTACCAATGCCCAATGTATACGTTCATCCCATCNTAATTACAAAGAAGAAACTGAAGGGAAGAGGTAACCAATCATAACATCATCATTTTCGTAGTAAAGTCTTCTTGAAAATTATCATTTTATTACTTGCAAGAGAAAACATGATGCACAGAGAAATCGCTCGATTGATTACAAATGTTCAGCTGTTGCAGTAGTCAAACACAATCCGCCTAATTGATGTTAGACTTGTCGTTTTGTAGTGTGTTGTCTCTGCGTTCAATCCACACTACTGGAAATCAAAAATGTACTACGGCTAAAGATGAATTCCATAAACCTGAACATCATTGTAAGTTGGTTACTATACACTTGAGATCAAACAAACTTTTTGCTTTGAAGTTTTCGGCTTCGATTTCTGTGATGGTGTGTGTATGTATGATTTCATTTTAATTTCACAAATAAACTTAACTAATAGGAATTAAGATTCTTGCATGAATACTTCATCGACGAATCAAGATTAATTCAATTTGGTTGGCAAAATCTGACCCAATTTGTCCGAGATTGACTGGGTTCTACACAGATTGTTGGGGATAATTAGGTGTGCGATGATCACGTGATAAAGTCTGTCAACTCTAGAACATTGTAATTCACTAATTAATCGAATATTATTCCCCTCAGATAAAATCGATGATGAAACCAAAAAAGTTTGTACTTCAATTTATTCACTCCAATCTATTCAACAGTTCTGACAGCCACTCACTAATGACCGGAATAGAGAAGCTCATTTTGTTTTGTCACAAAGAAACCTCATTTATCTCGCATGTATAAAAAAATACCACTTTTCAAAGCACGGTCTATCAACCAATAGATAGTAATTAAACAAAATTGTACTTGCCAAAAAACTCTACCTGATAAAGAAAACGCCAAGCATGTGAAAATACTTCCTGATGTCACCAACCCATGCTACAGAATAGGGGAAACAACGAACAGTAACCATTCAGAATTTAACCGGCGACGAACATTGGAAAAGGTTTCTTGTTCACGAAGACCCCAGATCAGAGCAAGCCCCGATTGACCATTGAGTTATTGAGTTCGTGCACTAGACGGAGTGTGTGTTTGTGTCACAGCCTAAGCAAATGCCAAGAACAAAAAGGAAATTCAATGAAACGATTATGATCGATCGAGGATGAGCTCAGCAATGCTGTACGCGTGCCCGTTAGAGTCCTACCACAACGTGGACGCATACACAGCATCAGCCAAATAATGACCTACGTAGCTCACATCTGAGACGTCTTCAAGCTTTTCCACTGACTGTATGGTCTCAAACATGCATACTACAAAAACACAAGTGGGATGCAATGTCCCAATTACGTGCGCAGCGGCAATTTCACTTCTGGCAACATGCCCTGATCGAAACCAAGTAAGGAGCTGACAGCTGCACTAAAAACTGTTCAACTGAACTTACTCAAAACTAATGGGAGTTAAAAATGTCTTCATGCAGAGTAGCATTGAGGTAGTAAAATAGACATGGAAACAAAGGTGAAGGACGCTAAAAGTGATTTCAAACATTTCCCACGGAAGAACAGTGATTTCACCGGTCTAGGCCGGTTTCAGTTGAAGCAAAGAGGGAACATCCACATCTGGGGTGAACTTTTCCAGGAATAAGTCAATGCACTATGTATCTTAATTTCGCGCACTGGACTTCAAAGCTTCCGAAGGATGGTTGCTGTGCTTCAAATTCAGACGCAACATTTGTGGTGCCACAGTGAGTGAATAGGGCAGCAACTGTCGATAACATAAACCCATACGATTTGATTCAACGCTATACGGGAAATTAAGGGGGGGGGGTATCAGGCAATCTTGCTGAAGGCAAAGAAAATCGCCTTAAAATCAAAAATGTGAAAACTTTAGACCTCAAATTACCTCGTATAATGTCACCATTTATCCGGAACCAACTGGGGCGGCGAACTAAGCAATGCATGACACTGAATCGTTGAAAAAGGATCATTACGACTTATTTGAGAAAGAACGCATTCTTATAATGAGCTAAACAGAATAATTGTAGTTTTCGCTAAAATTACGTAATCATTTTATAGTAAACAGAATGTGCAATATTGTAATTTGGACTGCTAAGGAAAAGTAGGGAATAATGCAAATGTTTGGAATTCCCTGATTGCTTGAATTGGCCTGCCAATTTCTGGTGTCATTTCTCTAAATGGTAGATTTATTCGTGGGCCATATTAAGCAAATGGCTTTCAGTTCCCTGCAGCGTAATAAACGGCAGGTATGGTTCATTGCACGTTCATCACACATTCTATGGCACTTCCCCTTGTTTATCGATCGTTGCATTTGCCTGCTCTGATTGCTTAGTTTACTTTTTTTGCCTCTATGGAATGAAAGTATAGTATTGAACATCGTGCTGTCCAGGACGTTTTGTCCGCAAGTGAACAGTCGTCACCAAAATGACCATTATAACAAGTAGCATTAGACCACACAAAACAATGTGATTAGTGAGAATCACTGAAGGCGTTTACCGGAACAGCATTCAGTGTAACTTACGGCGTTTTATTTTGAACGCTATTTACCGTGTTTTTCATGCGGGTTCTCTAGCTTTTTAGAGACAATCGAGCAGCGGACTTTCACTTCCCATATGATAGTGCTTAGTCCATGGTCGATCATGGACTCCCACGACTGCTTATTCTGTATCATTGGTCAAAATATATGTAAGTTTGTTGAACCTTAAACACTCATTCGGTAAAATATGAATGAATTTGTTTGAATATTGGTACGGGGGATTACAGACTTTTGGACTTGGTCGGATATGGTCATCACTGAGAACCCATTGGCCGCACGCAAGAATCCATAATTCTCAATGGTATTACTCATTTGATGTTACAGAGGCAGATTATCAAGCCAAATCTGTGAGAATTCTATACCTGTTCATTTTTATACACCTCCTAATGGGGGATCAATCTTTAGACTGGATGAGCTTGTTAAACTCTCCATGAACATTTTCCTCATACAGCGAATCCACAACCATCGGGGAGAACAACTGAATTGATGTTTGGCCAAATCAGGACATTTCCTATATGCTTCGTTCGCGACTCGTGGCTAGTTGAGTTTCGTTTATTTCAGAATATCTGGTCAATTCTTGCGCTAAACTCTCAAGTTTTTATCATGTTGAATTTCCAAACAAATTCGCTGTTACTCGGAATGGGTGTCTCACATTTGTAAAGCAACCTGAACTTGAGTTCCCTTCGCTTGTGTTTTACATTAGAGCCTTCTCCAATCATGACCTGCGTTGTTTCTCTTCCCCTTTCCTCGGGCTTCTCTCACTTTGAATTATGCAGTTTTGTCAATTATTATAAAACAGGAAGATCTCAAGATCACCAACTTATAGACCCAGTAGAAAAGTATGTGCGAACCCCCCCCCCCCTCAATCGCCTGACTTTCCCCATTATCTGTGTGTGTTACATGACAGCCCTTTGATTGACCGCTTTCTCCTTCCTGAAACTAGTATCATTATATATTCAATCAAAAAAGTAAACAATAATTTAATTCAGTTAACTCTTATATTTGAACTGTACAACATGGTAGTAGCATTCTAGGATCAGCTTTATTCGAACCTCTACGACAATATTCCACACGTCTAAAAACAGTTATTCAAAGGAACACTAGCAACACAACGTACACGTAAAACTCTGCCTCCTTCAGCCGATAGAAGAACATCTACACATACAATCTTGTACTTTGATGAATCTGACCACAATGGACGGAGTTTCTTGATCAGATTGAATTTTGCTGCTATTCTTAATCAAGTGTGCTCGAAAACACAAGAAAACGAGCTTGGTGCGCCCACTCTAGTATCCCCACACTGTAAGCACACGCGGATGGGAAGGTCTTAGCTAAACAGCATGTGACCCAACTGAGGTTCTCTAAAACACTTTTGGACTATAAATGTTGAATTGAATATTCAGTTTACTGAGGCTGAATTTAGGATGAAATCAAAATCAAAGTTTAATCTTCTGCGGTTTCTGATTTGAACTTTTGTCTGTTTACTCTGTATGACCCTTCATACCTTCATACCCTTTCATACCCGTTCACGTGATTCGGAGTACACGGATGATTGAAGCTGGTTTTGTGGACTCTGATTTCAAATCACAGCATATGTTTTCTCAGGCAATATCGTTCTTCTCTGTTCAATCTGATATACTATCAGATTCAACCAATTTCTGGATTGTACTCACAACTTGTGGTGCAGCTCGTTTGCTACACTCGATAAAAATACCATGTAAACCAATAACAACAACTTGATCAAACACTCGAAAGTCACTAGTGACAAAAAAAGCCGAGACCGGTTCTAATGACATGCTGCGGTGGGAAAATATTGTATTTGTGTTTAAATTAGGAGTGCCAGACACCTTTAAAATCTACCATTTAACGTTTCTACCATCAGAATTCATTCTGAATCTTGTTAGAAAAACATTGTGAGTTTTCACGGGTCCCTTTGGATCGAGACCGGTCTCATTTCCTTGTATGTTACTGGTAGCACCAAAAAGGTAACCCACACAGAGAGTGACATTAGAAATTTGGAACTCTGCCACCCTTCATTTTCACACACACCTCTTCACATACTATGAGTGTCAACTTATTCCCTACCTCACCCATGTGAATTGTTTTATTCATTTTTAGAATATTGTGTTTGGATAAGCTCATTCGATTTCACAAACACTACGTACTGTGTAGAATCTTTTTTGTTTAAGACCTGGGCCGCACCCATTGGGAGTTCATGTGTATTCTCCACCTGTGAGATCAGTGAGATCTACTGAACTGATCGATAGAGCACACTCCTAATGAATTTCTCCTGTAGCTCATAATAAGGGATTTCAGTTCTCAATCCGAAGGTTCACGGTTTGAGTCCCGTGATGGGCACAAAATTAGTATCTATTCCCGACCGTTCTCCTCCCCGCCAACCCGTCAAAAAATACCTATGTTGGTTTCTGCAGATTAAAGTTTTGCTAAGAGATTTGTAAAAGTTGTTTAACCGGCGTTCAAATATCTCTCACATGCTCATCAGTGCTCATTGAATTTAATGGAACTTCTGTCAGTTGGTCGTAGATCAGAATCATTCATTATAGACTTTTGTGACTACACTGATTTCAGATTTTACTGCCAAACAGCACTATGATCACATCCCTCTTGACCTATTTTCTCGGTATGTACTAAATACTTCAGAATAATCCCTCAAAAGTCACTGGGGTATGAACGATTCGACGTATGAGATGTGACATATTTTCATCGTCATTTATTGAATTTCCAGATAACATATAAAACTGGTTGTATATTGAGCGAGTAGAGTAAATTTAAGATGAAAATCTGGAACACGCTTTGCACCCCATTTCCAACTTTGTTGGGCCTCATCAGTAGTGAAAAAGATCATTAACCTACGCGAGGATTAAATTAGAGACCTTGTGCATAGTAGCCACGTTTTGAAAAGTTGCACGAAAATTTGTTGCTCGGCTTTTTTCCCTCCTCCAACATCTATGCACCGATGGACGATATCCACAAATTCTGACTTCACATAAATCAATCCCTATGGTTTAGGAAGCGTTGTTCAACTTTAAAATTTATCAATTGACATTATTTTCGTTGGGGTAAAAGTGATTTTCACGAGAGAAAACCCTTTGAAAAAGAACACATCACGAAATGCGTGAACTATCTGGCCCAGCCACTGCCATGTAGGAATTGTACACATTCTTTTTTGATTTTTGGATACAACTTAAACGGGATCAATGAGGAAAGATGAATAAACGAGGGAAAAAGTCTGCTTAGTGTGAACCTTTTCTGCAATATACTACTCCTCCGTAAGTGGACTACTGTCATTCAGGTTTGCCGACTATTTGTTTGCAAAGATTTATTCAAACTGCCAAATCCAATCGATGAATAAGCATACACGATCAATATTAATGGAAGTTCCACAAAACAAAATGTAAATTAGCAGTCTTACAAAACATAAGTTGCACACAATCCTTCAATCGCTTGGTTCCTAATTCATCCTCATCATCATCGTACAGCGTTATACAGTGAAGTGAACTTCGCTGATTGTTGATGAACCCAAACTGCATATACGGTAAGTGATAATGTGTAAGGAAGATAGAAATTAGGCCTAGTTTTAGGGTCGGGAAAAGAAACTGAACCTCTATCGTCACCACACAGAGTACACAGTGCATCTGTGCCTACACATGTTTTCAAGCATTCTGGTTTGATAAGAAGTGACAGTAAGATCACCACTGTTGTCGGTTTGCTGCCATGATCTTTATTGTCACTAACCATCTGAGTTAGGAGTCTTTTAAACCCCAACCCGAAAAACAAGAGATATCGACGCTACCTAATAGCTCTGTGCAGTTCTTCGTGCCCCTTCTCCACGCCATCTGCTGACCTCCACGTGGCTTTCTCTAGTCTGCAACAGCCACTGCGAATAAGGCGTACTGCAGTAAGCGACCGTCGGACATACGCAAAACGTGTCCTAGTCAATGGAGCCTATTGAAATAAATTCGATGCAATAGCGAGTTCGTGTTCGATGCACTCCCAAACACCCGACCACTTACATCGAGGTTACTAACCAGCTCAATCCAACCCAACCTGGGCTGGACTACGTAGATATCCATAGTCGAAAACCACTGAGTGACAGATATCTTCTACCCACAAATTCAAAGTCTCACTACAGTGAAGTAGAACTGATCGTAAAGTGGCGCAGTATATGCGAGTTTTAAACTTCAGTGAAACGTCCGGTCATCACCGTAGGTGTTTTATTTCTGCGTACGCTGCTCGAGCCTTGGAAATGCGGGTAGTCAACTTCAACTAATTCCAGACTGCCTAGTTTCAGAACGAGACTCGACGGTATCCACTCTTGCAGGATCACTTTACACACTACAGGAAACCGGGTCAAGTAAGGGCTTGAAGATTATCCATGCCAGTTTATTGTAGCAAAGGTTTATAGGAAAATGAGAGCTCCACTACTTGAGTGCGTTTGGGAGTCAGAAAGGTTGGGCTGAAAAGGATCTGTGTGATATTCTATAACTTGTGTGGTAAACTTTGCGCATACATCACACATAGTTCATCATCTCTGGTCGCTTTCGAGTGGATGAGGAATGTGCAACTGATAGCTATCAAACGGTAACGCAGTGTTTATAAGTATTGTTTAGGCAAACTGAATAATACTGTCACGCTGATGAAACACGTTTTCCTCTTTGTTCTCCCGGCCCATTTACACAATGTTTTCACATCAAATCTCAGTCACCGGCTACAATATATGGCTAGAAACACCAGTTTTATTCATCCTCTGGTACCTAGCAGAATGATAATATACTAGGTGCGATGTTGAAGCACAATGTCCTCAGTTAGATCACATGGAGTTAGACGAAACCCATAGAACCATTGGGATGATTCCACGATAACGCTCTCCGGGTCAGATTCATTAACCCTTAGCCAATTCGCAAAGGGTGCCAAATTTTGATAGGTGTATGGCTGAAAAGATTCATCAGGAAGAACGTGACTGATTTCGTACTCGCTACCGCTCATCAGTTACTTGATTGTGAAACATTTCTATCAAGTGAGTTTATACAACTATACGCTTCATGAGAACTTTTGTACATCAGATATATGGTGTTTTTGTTTTTCTGTAATAATATCCTGTCCCAGAATAAGGAGTTAGGTGAGCATAAAAATCGTGACAAATGGATCTATCCCATAAAATCAAATAAATGAATCGCTAAGACCTGTCCAAATACCTGCCAACCAAATGTTAAAGTCACACTTGGATTGCAAACTCGATCCGGAATTGTTTGGCCCTGTTTCAATATTCTGACACCACTCACACCAGTGTACATCCCCCGAGAAACACCAGATTCACAAATGATTGTTCGCGGAGTCAGCATCGGTCATCAAAACCCGGGTCTAGCGAACCCATTAGCTTGACAACCGCACCAAGGTAACCGGAACACGACAAACAAGTAATATGAATACATGTGGGTGGTTTTAGAGGCGAGAGTGCGCCGGCGAAAGAGGTGGTGAAAGTGATGTGATGCGACGTCGACCGCTCAGCACAGAGCCCGCGATCCGAGGTTGTACAAAAAGCAGACTGTTGGGATCAGAGAGAAAAAGTGTGAGGATCAAACACCGTATCTGAAGCTTACTCGTCATGTGCTTCGACTGTGTGCAAATCTATGCGCAATGCGGATAGATATGCGTGTTGCGTAGTGAAGCTTTTATTTGTGGTTGTCTGTGGCTTTCTTTCACTTTGTGGTTCTTAAGGCCGTTAGTTTTAGGTGTTTGTCTCCCATCGATCGAGACGTTTCGTGGTCGCGTTTGGATTGGACTAAAATCCTCAGCACGGTTGAACTATCGATCCAAGTTGTCATCAATGCCCATATAGTTTATCCATTATCCAGACCAGTTTGTTGTTGTCAATCCCATCAAATAGTCGCACAATTTATTTGTTGCACTGGATAACATAGATGCGCAATAAGGTTTTCAGTTTGTTCGGAAACCGCTAGGTACTAAACAAAGAGCAGATGAAGACAAAAGCGGGAGAAACAACTCTTTGTCCATGTCGGACGCGAAATTTATAACGTTTTTTATCAAATCCCTTGTCACACACACACCGAAAGTTCACATGATTTAATTTGCACAGTCTCTCAGTTTCTAGTGATCAGTAGTGTAAAACAACGGGACTCAGTGGATCGTTCGCTTTCTCTTTAGGCTGCTAAATGCCCACTGAACACATTATCCACTAGCCACCCCTTTTAAGGGCTGACTCACCTATGAACTCCACATGGCCATTTTACAATCACAATATAATTAACAAATGAATTCTTATCGCTCGGGGTACAGATTGAAATTGAGCTGAATTGGAATGCTTAAAAGTATTGCATAATCGTTTCTGTTGGCAACAGAAGCAAACCCTATGCATCATCCCCGACCTCAGTTCGCCGAAAAATTCATTTTCTTTCGCTATTGTGATCGACTGTTGTCCAGCTTCCCCTGGTCCCAGTGATTTCCCTGTCCAAAATCAATGATTCCTTGGATAAAAGTTCATTAGTGTCTTTCGATGGGGCCATATGCCACTGTGAATAGTTCGGCTTCTTTTCTCTGATCGATTGATCACCCCTAACAAACAAGGGAATTCTTCAGCCGCTTGAACAATGGAAAAAAACTCATTGTTCGTCCATCCTAGACCTTCATTGCCACCTCTGGGTAACGGAATAGTCTGAATGATGTCGGGTTGGAGTTTCTAAACTTAGTTCAGTCTTAATCAGGTTGATGCGAGTCTTTTTAGATAAGACTGTGTCAAACCACACTTATCTCACCACAGCCTGTCTCGTTGAACTCCTTAACTGGTCCGGTATCTCGATAGAATGAACGGCAAGACTGTGCAATTAGTCCATCACCAATCACTGAACAAAGTTAATGTCAGTTTGGGAGTTGTGACAAACTTTGTTTGTATTCCAAACACGAGTAACAACCGGCAATTGAGGCCAGCTAATTGGCCAGAGAGACCAAAGAGCATCGTATGAGGCCCGCAGTCAATAACTAGTAGACTCGAACCCACAGAAAACTTTTCGTTGACCGCTCCTAATATATGCAATCAAAAAAAGATAATTTGCACAATTCATTAAGGGTTTCTATGCACACATGGGATAGTATTGTATTGTATCTTATCTTATCTCATTTTCTATCATCAACTGTGAAATGTGTGAACATTAAGAGGGGAAAACTGCAGAAGCCTCTCATTTTGAGCATAAGAAATCAGATTGCATGTGAGGTTGGAATCAGGACTTGATCAGTTTGGGTCTGAACAACTGTGGTGTCCTCCACCCGTCAGATTTAAAACTATGGTCTAAGTTGAATCAAAATTTAGGGAGTTCTAATGACACATTTAAGCCCATCCATGGAGAAGGAAGAAGCATCATTCAGTTGTTTGGCTTCACTCCCATTGCTCATAATCGCTTTCAAAGGCCCCTCTCAATTACTCGGATCTCAATAGTGACTGATTTAAACAAGCTTTTACCTACGTAGATCGGTGTTTGCTTCGGTTATTAATCGTTCACTGATTTTTTATCATTAGTAGTAGATGAAAAACTGGATAAAAGTCCCTAGATGCACATGACCGGTTTCGCGGTCTTTGCCGCTCCTCACGTATGCGTATCCGGTAATCTTTTGTCTGATCATTCTTGTACTTGAACTTCCTTGGTAAATTATGCAACGCAAATCTAGTTTGCAGCCCGGGGAGTGGAGTTGAGACGAACAAGTCTCAAAGAATCATTCCGATGACTCTGTATCAGGTGTTGTGTGTTCGATGTGTCTAACCTCAGACAACTCGACGCTAAGACCGAGTTTCAATCGAGTTGGCTGAGGGTAGATGCAACTAACCCACAAAACCTAATAAAGAACAATCACAACGATTATTCGGAACTTTTTCGTTTCACATCCACCGCTGGAGCTGCAAACGAGATTTGGGTTGCGTATTCATTCTTACCCGTGGGTTTAGCTAAGTTCACGAATAAAAAAATACTGTTTGTAATTTGTACTGCTTGGCTTCTTTATAGTATCCTTATTAGATCGATGTGACTTCTAATGGGTTTTTGTAGTAAAAGAAACACTGCTCAGTGATGTTCGTCAGGAAATTCAATCAAACCCACAGTGGACATCCAAGGAAGATGTGTGTCAGTCGATCTCACAAAAACAAACTCAGTAATGTTTGTGTCCTGTGTTCTACGGTCCAAAGCTTAGTGCAGTATTCTAGAGGAAAACTCATTAGTTCAGATAAATTCAAATCAAGGAATATGATCTCATCCAAATTTCATGCGGATGCGTACGCACTGGGGGGTGGGTGGAGTGTTGTATTTGCCTCTTCCTAGAGGG
Source organism: Echinostoma caproni (assembly GCA_900618425.1). Taxonomy (NCBI): domain Eukaryota; kingdom Metazoa; phylum Platyhelminthes; class Trematoda; order Plagiorchiida; family Echinostomatidae; genus Echinostoma; species Echinostoma caproni. The sequence goes on along the minus strand of UZAN01041280.1, from coordinate 14,254 downwards.
GTTTCACTTCTTAGTTTATTCGTCCAACTATTCCTGTTCCAAAATTTTTATTGGTGGAGAATTTCTGTGAATTCGCATAAAAATAAAACAGTAACTTAGTGAATTTCAGTAGTCATGCGGTCCACTTGTCAGTCGTCAACCAAGAGTCTCGTAAGCAAAGGTTTTGCATCCTACCCAGGAGGTTCGCAGTTCGATTCCCGTAATGAACACAAAAATAGTGCGCAATCGATAAGTCCTAACAGAGATTGAACACGATTTGTTCGGTGAACTTCTTTGGTTGCTCAAAATTAAAAATTTTGACTAGTTCAATTTGATCACCTCTGAGAATAAGACAAACGGGAAAACCTTTTCTTCAGTTCCGACTATTCTGTTCCACGTTACATTACTAGCAGATGTCTTTATGACTAAGTTGGAAAACCACGAACTCGAAGACAAGATGTCTCAACTGGATACTTATTGTCGCTACGTTGATGATATCTTCGCCATTAGCAATGAGACAACAAATATTTCGCAACTTCTGTCGATGTTCAACAAAGCACATCGGTCGATTCAATTTACCTTGGAGCCCGAAAGGGATGGATGCATTCCTTTTCTCGACGTGCTTGTTTCCGGAAATGAAGATGGAACCATTGAGAGGAGTGTGGGTAGAGAGCAAACGTAGATTCGGCAATACATAAACTTCCATAGCGCATTACCGACCAAACAGAAACGAAACCTAGTACGTTGTCTAGCCCACCGAGCACGAATGATTTGTTCCGACGAAACATTGCTAAGTGAATTAGAGCAACTGCAAAGCACTTTCTGATGGAACGGATACCCAGACAAGTTCATCAAACAATATATGAAAATGAAAGGACAAAAGAGCCAACTGTACACCGTTCCTATGAAACGCTTATTCATCAATCTGCCTTGTGTCAATGACGGTATTATTGAACTCTTCGAAAGGCGACCCTCAAGAGCATTAAACTCTATGTTTTACGCGGCTGAACTGAAAATATTCTACTCTTCCTATTCGGCCATTGTTCAGAGACTCAATGATCTACTATCACTGTTAACCATTTCTATGTGTGTCTATCAATTCACTTGCTCCTGTGGAGCCAGCTATATCGGTCGTACCAGTCGGCAGTTGAATAAACGGATTCATCACCCGGCCTGGCTGAGAAAAGGACTATCAAAGGCCATTCGCAGCTCAACTGTGGAATATCTTATCAACACGGGACATAAGGTAGATGTTGAAAGGTCCTTTACAGAACCCCGAATAATTTGACCAAACAATTGCGGCAGATTATGCTTTGCCCGGCTGAGGCGGTAGCAATTCGTATCCACCACCCCGAACTGTGCAAACAAAAACGGATCGTTCGTATATTGAGTATGCCATAGTCCCTTACAATATAACGTAATTGACCCTTGTTCAGAAAATCAAACGATGACTGAATGACCGTGTTTCGTAATCTGCTCAGACAAGTGATTACAACCCTGTAACCCCCCCTCTCCCACCCCGGTTTATTTTGAAAATCATGACTTTTGTTGCCACTTTGTGATCATGTATTAATGTAGAAGCTTGAGAATGAGTAATCGAAAAGAATTCTTCGCTTCACTGGCTGTTTTAATGATCTATGGGAATATTTCAAGAAATACCACTGTAACTCTCAGACTAAAGTGATACGAGAAATCCTGTATAACGTCAGGTTTAATTTTTCGAAATAGTTCAACAGGGTTGCTTTACCCAATGCAACTTACTTCCACGCGTCGGTTTCTCCCTTACAACAATTTTCAGTTATGTTACCTCAGGAAATTATATTTCATTTTAAACAGTTTCATGGATCCATAGGGAACCAGTGGAGATGCACCAAGTAGCTTGTTCAAGACCACATATGTTTATTTTTTCTACAGGGAAGCGGTATCATTTGATTCCTTTCGATTTTCTACTCGTGTAATTTCGTACAGAATGGTGTACTGGTACACTAAGCGTAAGCCATCACATTGCGTAGTGTTTGTCGATGATCAGTTGCATCAACGTTGGGGTAAACAAATCGTTTGGAAACTTTCTGTAAGCCCGGCAAATACTGTATGGAAACGCCAAACAACTTTTAGCCAGTTGATAGTTTTTCACCTCTTTCATTTTAAAGAAAATTCTTATTACGATGCATTCAGACTTCGTTACTAATCAAATTATGGAAAATAAAAAATGACCTGAAGTAATGTGGAATGATTTTACCTCGGGTTGCAGATTTTGGTGATGGTGTGTTCTCAGAGCTGTTGTTCGCCATTGATAATATTGCCTAACCTGACCACGAAACGTTTGCGAACAACCTTTCCAGGTCAGAAAACACACCACCACTACTAAAGAATGGTATCTGTTTAGAGCTAAAACTCACTATATTTTCAAATCTCTCTGATCAACTCAATGCACAGTACTGTGCAATTATCGCAGTAGATACCAACCCATTGCCATGTAACTAACTCAATACGATACCACACTATACTACATGCTTTGGTATTGGAACAAGACGGGCATAAATTTAAGTCACGTGCTTTGTTTTGGCCTCACCCCGTTGAGTACAACGCATTTCGTGCCACCCTGTTGCATTCAGCGAGTACAGTAAATCAAAGTGCGGTCCAACTTTTACGGTCAGCAAAACGGTCACTTCTGGACAACACTCAGACGTAGTATTGAAGCAATTATCAGTACAAATGTCTGCTCCCCGTTCTCATAAACTCCCCATAACCCATTCGGAGTGAATGGAAACATGTCCCATTTCATTAGCTTTCTATCGGACATACTTGAAAATTTCACGTTATCTTCAGTCCTATCATGAAATAAACCAAGATTTATCGCCGCTAATTCAGCTGAACATGTTAGGAAGGAACGCCGTCATTCATCTCCTTCTTGTGAACCAACTCAAGGGATTATACGGAACTCTGGGGTTTCGTGAAACGCCTCAACTGCTTCATAACTCAATGTCTATCGACACTTTTCAGATTATCATTATTTGTTCAATCCTCTGTGCGTATTTTGAAAGAAATTCGCGAAATCTACGGTTTCATCTATAAGTACTTTGAAAGATCACAAGTTATTTTCCCTATTGTAAAATAGAGCATTTTAATTTGATTAAACCTCGGTTTGAAATGCACTTTGAAACTACCGTAACAACTGATTGTAGTCTAAATTTAGGTACGTCAATTTCGGGTTCAATCTGATCCGTATTTTGTGGAATGTGTCAATGATTGGTTGAATATTTCTGGGCAATAGGTTTACCGTCCCCACAACAGTGAAATCGATCGATTCGTCCGATCAATAACTATTTGTTTCTGTTTTCTGGTCCCGAAGGAGCCCGAGTTTAAACTCCACCCAAAAATATCCGCATAACATCTTTAGACCTAAGAAATATGTCAAGAAGAGATCATTCGCATGGAAACCCTTTCCTTTGGTTGGTATACTTGTATTCCAACAATGCTGGTTGTATTAATGCATGAAATAGAAAATACTTTTCTTGTCCAAATAACAGTGTTGTGAGCTAGACGACTGGTTAAAAGTATGGGGTCACTTCCGTGAAAGAATTGAATTTAGTTGAATAAGCTGCTGCGGGATTCAGTTAGTTCATAAGTGAACCTCAAATAATCAGGAAAAAATCACAATTTCATTGGAACTCTACGTAAATATTTGCTCCAGTTCTAGCAACGGTTAAGTCACAATAATACTAACTATACAATCTTGTGTTTTCCTATTACTTCTGTGAACTATACAATAGTTCAGTCTATTCGCAGGATGAAGGCTCCAACCAATCAAACGCTACATGGGCATATTCATATTGTTTTAAATAATGGATCTCAATGGTAGGGTTTTAAAACCTTGACTTAGGAATCACTGCATTGGTGACAGTGCACGATAGTGACTAACGGATATAGCTTTACGGTTTTGGTTCGTACTTATGGGGAATTTCAGTTCCCGGACGTGTGAGAACAACACAATCATTCTTCGATTAGGATAGACCTTCGGCAACAGTGGTGCTTGTACGTTGGGACCTGGTGAGTACAGTTTATGTGACCTTGAACAAGTCAACCTTTACAAGTTTCCTTATGAACTGAATAGTATGTATGTAAGCAGTATGTATGCCATGAATATAGCCAACCCCGTAATAAAAAGGTGAAATTACAGCTTAGATTTGTTGCTTCATGAGTATTTTGGAGTTGTATTTTCAAAAAACCAACTTAAAAGATAAGTAAATTGCGTGGAGTGTAACGATTGAAGTCGGAGAAAGCTTCGTTGTATAACTGCCGATCTTTACCTAATGTTATGTTGTACCTGAAATTTTAGGATGCGTCTGCTTCCTTCTAGAGCACTTGCAATGATGATACGATAAATCGATTGAAGCAAGATTGTCAAAACATTGGACGTCACATGAATTATTTATGCACAGCGGAGACTGCTCCTGTTTGCACGGCTATTATATTGCAAAAAAGGAAAACTATGCAGATGTTACCAAGTATCATTTTTTCAGAACTATTAGAACTTGTAGTTACTATAGTTTGTCTCATTAAGCGGAGAAAAATATTAATTAATTCTGGCTGTCTGCTGTCCGCCGAAAACAAATAACAACCCAGCAAATTGCCATGCATGTTCATCAGCCTGCTCATCTAGACAAACAGACTACGCACGCACGCACACATACACAGGCATTTGTGCAAACGTAATCCGATTACCAGTGGCGCAGTAGCCCATGGGAACTGGGACAGATCTTACCTGATTTGTTGGTCAAATGTGACATCCATGTCGGCATTTCGTTTGACGTGGTCCAGCAAAGCCTTCGACAGAGCACGAGAGAGAGAGGGATATAGTGAGGTTGTTTTTTTAGGGTAACAATATTGACACAAATATCATAAGCCGGAGCTTAAGGAGGCAAAACCTGGATGTGTTAGGTGACACGATTACTTCATTTGGTTGTCAAATTATGACAAACTTAGTGTAAAAACGCTTTCTCTTAAAAGTGATCTGAGTAATGCTTTATCTACATTCGGAGTTATTCCGATTAGGCAAACAGCTATCCATTTCATTAACGATCAATGGGTCTCTAAACAAATGTGTTTTATATTTCTAATTAGTCAGAAGTAGCAAACCACCGTATCAAGAAATAAATTCGAAAACTTGTTGTGTAGGTAAATTCATCATGGAGCTTTACAAATGCCAAATAAAGATCACTTGTTTTCATTAAGACAGACGTTCGCATCACTCCAATAACTAAGAAATAAAAGGATAAGTTTCGGCCTATCGTGTAATTCTCGACATTACTTAAGACTTTTGAGCCAATTATTATTCAGTATCAATCCTCCTCTTTTGACTTTTTTTATTACAATCAGTTTGCTCAGTGTAAGCGTCTTGTCTTGACTTATACATTCTGTTTTATATACTATGGACCAAAAACACACAATTGTTTATGCCTATTTTTTGGACTGCACAAATACGTTCAACTCTGTTGGCAGAAACGCACTATTGTGACCGTTAAAGCAATGCAATCTCCCGTCACATCCTTTGAATTGAATGCATGACTATTTTACTAACCGATGCCAATTCACTGGTCTCAATTGTCATTGTTAACCAAGGTGGATTGCAGGGAGCAAGTGTATCCCATTCTTGGTTCTCCTTTTACATCCAAAACTTACCAACCACCTCAACTGTTTTCAGATTTAAATATGCGGATGACACAGTGGTTGGTGGTGTATCCAACAACCCTTCAATCAGCCGTATGTTCCATTTCTGAATGGTCCGATGGTGTTAACCTTTCTCTGAAGCTCCAAAACTGCATAGCAGTTTTGACTTCCATTAATCGTAGGCCGTCAACACTTTCGGATCATCTGTTGCCAGCACCTCATTCAATAACTTAAAAGATGGAAGGTCATAACACTGAGATGTTTTCTGTCTGCTGACCCCAAACGGTCCCAACACGTAGACCAAACATTTCTTAAAGTCAGAAAGTTAACCTTTTATATTTAACGCATTTGTCATCTGAGGGTACCACTGTACATCATTTATGAATTTACTTTCTCATGCGTTTTATGCCATTGAACCTACTGCTATCCCGTTATCCTTCCCGGTCAACTCTTTAAGTATTTCATATTTATCAGTCGCTCTCTGAAAAGCATCTTTAGATTTAGAGCTGTCTCTTATGTGGTGCTGGTCGAATCCATTGTCAACCAACATCTTAAGGTATGTGACCGTTAGTGTGACTCAATCTTGTCTGATTCATTACATCCTTTACACTGAGCCCATCTAGCTCCATTTCACCTTGTGTAACCTGCAATAAATTTCTAGATTTACAGACTCACATCGAGCTTTTCAGAATTCCATTGTATCTTAACTTTCTCCTTTATTGGTTCTCAGGGAATGAATATCAAACGAACTGATATTTATTCCTATGTCAACTTTCATGCTGCAATTTTCTACATTTGCCACGCGTTCTTGCTCCTTCTCATTATTGTTTATTTGCAATAGGTCAAACCTTTCTATCCATTTTAATAGCATTTGTGCCAAAGCAAAAGGGATAACACTTTTTCGCTGAAAATTCTGTTCACCACGGATGAACAAATTGCACTCATGAATTCACTTGATTTCACAAATGCTACAGTAAGATCACATGTTCACATCAAGATGAATGAGTTACAAATTTGCGGAATGCAAGGGGCGATTGAAATACTGAGAGAAGAGAAATGTCGCGATATGTTAATATTTCGTTTAGTCTTCTCAATCGCTGAGAAATGTAAACATGGCTGACTGACCGGTTCGGTCTTGCACACCGTATACCTCCAGTTGCGGCGACACTTGAATAGGTAGAACAAACCGTCAGCTCTCATAACAAATGGCCAAGCATATTCAGAGTGGTTGATGAAATACATGGCGCAACCAATAGCTGATGAACAAGTGATTACGGGAAGTCAAGGATCATCTGTTGCGAAATATCTTATGACAACGGGACATACAATTGATCCCTATTCATCTTCAAAACTACTATTACGTAGTCGCATTGCCAAACGTTTGATCATTATTTAAGCACCACCTATTTGATTACACCGCCCGACCTTATAGGCACAAACGTTTCTGATACAATCATTCCACTTACGGTGGAGTTGACCTTCTACTTCTATATTGAGTAATCGTTGTATGCTTCTACACATTCATTCATCCCAATTGAACAAGCCAATGAGCCAATTAAATGCCTGTATGTTTTAAGCTAGTCATTGAGAAGGTTAAACGAAATACTAACATTTCGCAACATTTACCTTCTTTCGGTGATGATGAACTGGATAATGAGGACTCAATGCTTCAAACAGAAACACGGATGGTTATAATAAACGCAATCTTGGAAAAACTCACATTACACAACCGTGGAAGCAGTCCCGGTGCATCCTTCGAAAAGAGAAAAAGAACAGAAATGTTGGAAAACGGTGAACAAATCGTTTCAGAATATTGTTAATTTTTAAAATTCCCTTGAAAATAATTTATGCGATCTTTGTTGCAAATAGTTCCACAATTGGAATGCAGTTTGTAGGATATAAAGGACATTTATATCTATCTATTTACCTCAAAGACTTCCAAAGTTGTAAATAAACCGCGATTAAGTCAAACCAGAACAAAACCAGCATAAGATATCCACTGAATATCAGGATAAAGTGATACTTCCAACTAACTGGATGCGGTTTGACTTTGACCTCCATTTAGGCAGTTGTTACTGGTTTTCAGCTCCAAGCATCAGAATTAACTTTGTTCTCTAAAGTTTCATTTTTATGATAACCAATTAGTGTGCAATCAATTAGAAATCGTAACCAACAAGGAACCGGTCTGAATATGAGGTCTGAACATATGATTTAGTTGACTGCACGCTAATCTAAAACTTCTTCTGATAAAACATCAATAAGAGGACATCTTGAAGAATTAGGCAGCTTGTATGCGTATAAATTAAAATAGAATAGTTAGGCTATTCTTTGTAGAGAACATTTTTAGTTTATAGCAATGTATGAAATAATTACGATTAAAGAGACCCGACTAAATTCTAGTCCTAAAACCTATTCGGACATGCTTTAACTCAACAACAAAGAAATGCATTTATGGATGGAAATAATGCCACGATTTCTAACGACACTGAATTCATACTTACATCACTCCCAAAGATGGTGTAGGTTTTACCGGTTCCAGTTAATCCATAGGCAAAAAGACTGCTATTATATCCGTCGAATATTGAATTCAGCGCTTCGGTTCCCAAAACTGTGAAAATCTGTTTTGTTTTTTGTTCGTAACAAACAGTATTAATGATTAATTTAGAACACAAACCTCCGCTTGTAGTGTCTGATTATTTTGATTCTCGGAAGGCGCAAAAATATGATCAAAAGTAAAAACACGTCTCCGCTTGCGATTGTCCGCAATCAGACTGCCTTTCATTTCTTGCAAATCAGTGAGTAGAATTTGCTGCCCACGAATTGCCACGCACGCCTCAGCATCATCAACTTGTTCACTGAAGATTCCGGTGCAAGACAGGGAGATGAAAGTAAGTAATCAATTTAAAAGTAACCATTTTTGCTAAACGTTTGATACTTAAAACATGAACACACTATTGAACTTGAATGTTGTAGTTTGCTGAAAAGATGAAAAAAGTAGGTGCTAGATTATTCATTTAAGAGCGAGGGAAATGTTTGTGATAACCAACAAAGAGCACTAGAGAGCTGTTTCGTCCTGTTTTGGCCTCGTCAGCAGTGCGTACCTTTTGTGTCCCTGTCCAGGACTCAAAACAGAATTCTTCGGGCTGGGAATTGAAACTTTAAAGTATTTACCTGGACAT
>UZAN01041279.1:37253-54848 GCA_900618425.1 Echinostoma caproni | reverse complement strand
TCAAACCATAAATCGATTCGATGAAATACCTGATGAGCTTGTTTGCCAAATTGACTTCTCTATTATGTAAGGGATAAAAGCTCATCAGGTATTTCATCGAATCGATTTATGGTTTGAGACTGCATATCAAAGTGTTCGAAGGCACCATTCGGTTATACATGGACCACTTTTTGTACTGGTTGAACATTTATGGTGATAGATCACCAGTAATTGGAGTAACTATTCACGATTTTGAGAATAAACTATTGGGAAATAGCTGGCACTGTGTAGATTGAAAGGATCACCACATAAAGCTTATATTATAGAGAACTCTGTAATGCCCAAGGGATCTTGACCAAATTTGCATTCCGGGCACGACGAACCCGTTCATAGATGAAATGTGTTTCATCGGTTGAAAACAATTCAGTCTGTTGTGAATAAAAGAAAATTGAAATTGCATTTTGTCTGTTTACCTTTCTCCTAGTCTCCCTCCCCATCTACAACCAAATATGTAATTATAATCAGCTGTTTGACTAAGTTACCATACAAACCACATCTAACGAGGGTTGCTGCTCTGTCATCAAGCTGGTAAAAAAAATAGAAACATAGATGCATCACCCTAATTGCAGATGCATGAGACGAGGGAGGTCAGGAGAAAACTACCGTGCCTTACTTTAGATGAAAGCGTGTGCCCAGATAGAGAGAGAGAGGTGAACAAAGTTAAGTGTATCCACCAACCGCATACCCCGTTTAGAGAAGTCACTTCCAACTGTCTCGAAAGTGTTTCGTATTTTCTTCGACTGCCTTCTTCAGAACTCATCTTTTCTTTTAAATATATTTCCCTCCATTCCATTCTATTTATGTGTGTGCACCGTTGTAAATGAATTATCGGGAGGCTATGCGGGTGGGGGTGGGGCTAGACGATACCGTGAAATGACAAACTCTCCAAACAGTAGATTCCAATCTGTACGATCTAGACAACGGAAGTAAAGTATACGGTTTTTTCTAGCCACTCGTGTTTTGTGTGAGACTAAATCTGTTCAGACCCATAGGAAGATACTAGTTTCACGTGCGTTGCACACTTGACCACATGCTGTGTCCTTGCGAACTATGGTGATTTTGATTTAGTACTATGCTTCACTGTGATCCATCTAAAAATGACGTTTGTATATTTACTTGTGAAAGACGATCGTTATTCCACTGATACCTTCAAAGTAATTTTACCTCAAGCAGTAGTTCCACTGAATTATTGATCTGATGAATAAAGTCCTGTTATTTCACTACTCGGTGATATAAATATTTTTTATTCGTGTTGTATTATTGTCTAGTTTAAGCAGCCATGAAAATGAATCATTTCACTCATAACGGTTTTATCAGGTTGAAAACAGTAGTAAACATCTTCGGGCAATGATATATCGTAAAACCGCAAATATGACTTCGGAAATATACTCAAAGGCAGTAAGCTAACATTTATCTATCTCTCTACCTATCTATCCATGTATATATATATGTATATATACATATATATACATACATATACATATAGGGAGCTTTCTCTGGAAATGCATTCGAACTCAACAGATTGTAGTCAGAATTTATTTCGCCTAATTTGGGCCCCTTGAAAATTGACTGAATGAAACACTTCGGATCTCGGGCTGACTTTAGTAGGATTGGCTAAATTAAGACATCAGCATGCTGTCATGACTTGTTCCTGATGATTCACAGATCGATTCACAGTTTGGCACAACTCACACGTGTTCAGTTAGAATCAGTGCCAATAAATATTTCAGTAGTAAAATTATTTCTCCGTTATTCTCTTTATATGGATGCAATCCACTACCCGTGAAACTAATTCGCCCACCGTAACCCGAAGAGAAGATTTGATGCATACAGTGCTGCTCGTTGCCAATTGAATCAGCTGCAAAGAAAACGAGTACAAGGTTTTGCGTTTCTTATGGAAAAATACACCACGCGACCGATCCGTTGTGGATTAACTTGTCCAGAGGATAACTGCATTTGATGCGTAAAAAACCATTAGGATCACGCAATGATGAACTTCCCGCTGTTTTTTTTTGATCGCAAACAGAAACGGGATGATCTGAGTCGAGCAGAGATGTAATCATAGTTCATCCATCAAAAAATGCTGCTCTAACTCCCTCCTCCCAACACAGTCATCGCTCGCGGTGGGCAGGGGAATCGAAACGTATGTGCGGCAAAACTGTTTGAGTTGTGTTTTCTTTTTGCTTGATCGATCGATGAATAAAAGAAATGTGAGTTTGACCTGAAGAGTGATTAGAAGTAAGACTGATCGATTGACTAACCAACAGACAGATAGGTAGACAGATAGACTGATAGACTGGCAGACTGACTGACTGACTGACTGACTGACTGACTGACTGACTAAATGATCAATTGAATGGAACCCTGAACAATGTCTAACTGACTGCAGTTCTTTTTGTGAACAGTAACAATAGCATTTCTCAGTAAGCTCATTTAAGGGTCTTATTCATGCCCGAAACAGGACACAGTGGTTCTATACATGGTTTTAGTTTGGCCCAAGCGAGTGGGCCCGAGTGGGAGTCAAAACCCAAACCTTTGTTCCTGGAGTACAAGGTCGACGCTGATGACCCACTGCATTTGAGTCGGTTATTTGAATTTACACATTTTTTGCTTAACCTCTGTAAATTCGTACATGTATGGAACTTATAAATGTCCTTGTTGTCACGTGGTGGCCAAGCGCATTTTTGTGGTTGGCAATGGCGGATTAAAATTAAGGTGATGGAATGTGGTTTGTAATCTCCCCGAACACATCATGGCAGGCATTCGAAGCAGTGTAATCGAGGAAATCGATATTCGAACTCATGCTTTTCCGACGTACAAACAGCTCTCTGAAATGTTCTGCGAACCCGATAGAATGTGTGAACCGCGTAGTCTACAGGAGGGAGCTGGCCAACCGGGATACATTGATGTAGCCTGGTGAATCATTGCTGCTGCTGCTGCTACTGCTGCTGCTGCTGTACCGGTTATCAGCCATTCGCGTCCAAAACACACCCAGTTCTTTCTTGGTGTAAACGCTTTTCAGTTCAAAACTGACAACCACATTACTGAATAAGTGGTTGGAGTACACTCCCTAATGCTGCACCAAAGAGAAATAATTTTGTGGCTAATTAATCAGTCTATATGACAGATAGTAATCCGTGAACTAGGAAACATCAGTGAGGTACCGAAAATCTCAATCAGAGAAAAAACGAATGGTTGAAAAACTGTAAGAATCACACAAAGTTAAGACTGAGTGTGACTTGAATCCGGGATGTGATGTTCATAACATCATCGTTAATCACCAATGGCAACACCAGTTCGCAGACGTGATTGTAAGTGTCATACGAGGGTGATGTATACCCTCGCCTCGCAACACAGCGAGGACCGCATACCAATAATTTAAATGGCTACTGCAACACTCCCTAGCAGTTCACTCCTAGTTGTCTGAACAGCCGCGAACAACCACTAGACTTGACCTGTTGGTCGGTGTTTGTGAGATCATCTGTAAAAGCATCGACCATTCAGAGGCTTTTAGGAGACGGATGGTTAATGTAGATCTCAATCCCAGCGACTCACCTTTAATATACGCCATCGTGTTTCTTTGTTCACCGGAGTAAGTAGCAATCTGTCTATTCTTCCCAATTCGGCAGTTAGGCGGTCAGAAGAGCAGTTGTTTCAGCTAGTCTTTCGTGCTTTGGTTGTTGTTTAGCAAAACAAAGTAAGTAAGCAGTGAAACAAGTGAAAGATGAACTAATTCGGGCACAATATCAAAATGTACGAACCACATTTCCCAAACGGACCCTCTACTGAATTTCATGTGAAGCGATTTAAGCTCGCGATGCGGATGCTAGTGTTGGTGTGGTCTCAGAGGTGGAAGCGTTCGCAGATAGGCTAGGCAACTTTATCAGTGCAACTTTGGGGTTGTTTCCTAGCTTGGCTACGAAACTCCTGCTAACAAGACTTCCAGCTCGGGGAACATACCAACACCAACAAGACCCTGTGATTCTCTTTATGTGAGATTGTGCTGCTTTATGAAGAGAAAAATCACTACACATAAATCTTGCTTGAGCATAATCAAGCCCAAATGAAACCATTTTTCGTTTTGCGCCTATTCAACCCGCTTCACAGTGTACATCCGTTGTGTTCGTATCCACTGTTTTAGTTCGACAATGTATAAACAACAAGGTACCGCCTAGACTGAAGCTTACTAATTCGCACTACACCTTTCACCATCAAGCTTTAGCCAGGACCCGTAGTCCTTCAGCCTCGACGCACAGGCTTTAGTCGTGCCGCTGTAAGCGTGTCAGGTCAGTGCGATTATGGCCTACCTCGCTGATACCGGACACCAACTAGACAACAATGCATTTAAAGTCATTTACAAAGTGCCCCAAAACAAATCAAAGTGTTTATTCGGAAAGGTCACTTGGCAACGGCAGAATCTGTAGCAATCAAAATCATGAACCCACCACTGTGCAACCAGCAGAAAATGGTTGCCGCACTCCAGTTGCCTTGGCCTCAACCAAAGCTACGTGATGATGACCTTAGGCATGTCGTGATGACGCAACATGGCGTGACAAATTACACGTGGAAAACGTTATCGTAAATTTCCCGAATTGACCTTGGTTCCCCTTCGCTCGCTGCCCCCGGTTTCTCCTTTCGCTATGATTACACTTGACAGACATTGCTTTATATTTTCCCACTCAACCTCAATTGACCAATCCGATTTATTTCTAAATTAGATATAAACACACACAACTGTAAGTGGATAACGGTGACGTTAAGAAAACAAGTTTTTTTCGGTGTATTGTTTATCTTTTAATAACCTTATGGGATTCTTCCGTGAATTAATAGAACGCAAAGATCAAAACGTATCGGAATATTCTGAAGTTAATGAATGTCGAAAACAAATTATTTGCCACAAACGTTGATGTTTCTAAGCTTGGGTCAGAAAAAAGAAGGTTTAGGGGTCGCATGCTGTACACATAATAATCGGCATTAGTGTTTCCGTGTCATACGCGTGCATCCGTGATTAGAAATCTCAAATATTACAAAAACGGTACATTGTTTTACGTTTACAAAAGCTGCAATAAATCAAAAGGCGGTACCACAAAAGTAAATGCTTATCATTCCGTATATTCACTTAAACTGAACTTCGCTCTTCAGATGTGGATACATTACCAAGCCGAGGATAATAAACACAGTTCACATAAGGGATCGATTTGGCACACCGTTTATCAACAAGTATTAGACGAAATCCAAAATTGTTGAGCCTTGAAAGTGGTAATTATGTCAAACGTTGCAGTGTTAACAAATTGATGACAGTTGTGTGGGTTTAATTTTGTGAACAGTGATTATTATCAACTCTTAAAGCAAAACGTTTATCTTTTGTGTTACATTTGACGGGGGTAAAGTAAGTTACCAGGAAACACTGAAGCCGTATGAGGTGTGCCAAATGGTTTGAAAATATAAAGGCGCATTGGTTTAACCTTCTTCAGACAACATGTGTGTGACCCTCACACCTTCTTATTGCCTACCCATGCTTAACAACATCAACGTTTGTGGAGTTTGATAGTTCAGTGGAACCGTTAACGCAAATTGCAATGATTTTTATACGCGTGTGATTACATCTCAATCTGGACAGTATAACAACTGTCAATCAACTGCAATGTCATTCGGAAAAATGCAACTACGACAAAATTTTCTTCTAAAAATGGAATAGTAAATGCACCACTTTTATTCGTTGCGTAGGATGGATGAGTTAGCTTTGTACACCTTAATCGAAAATGATCAAATTGACCAAAATTAGGAAAATCATATGCTAACACAAACACATTTACGGGAATATGTGTCATAAATCAGCCAGAAGTCTTTCTTATCACTGTTTGATCTAGAGCACACATTTTCAATCTTTTTATTTTCAGTTCGCAACCTAAAACTTGATTGCTGACAAATCTAAAATTCTTTTGGAAAACATCATTGGAATTGGTATTTTATTTACTATTTTGTTGTTGGATTGAAATGGAGATTCATGTTTCAGTTTAATTGGTTTTTAGTCATTTGCTGATGAGCGTTCTTCATCCAAACTTTCCTATTGGTATTCAAAATGCTTACATACTTTGAGTGTAATTGAAACTGATCATTAAATATTTCAAGTTTTGTTATTTATGCGCTAAGTCATTGTACGAGTGGGAACATATCTTGTGTGGACGTTTATAAGTTAATCTGCCCCCCCCTGCTCCCCGTCTATACGGTTCATCACACAGTGGTGTGAAAACGTCTTGAGGAAAGGAGGGAAACATTCAGATTGGCCCGTCTGGAAAATATTAATTACAATTGATTTGACGGTTCTGAAATGAAAACGTGTAAACGTAGGCGAAGAAATCAATCCTCGTGGGGGAGAAACCCCTCATTGTGGAACACTTTACTGTTTCTGCCAGATGGTTTATTTGTGCTAAACTCAGAATTCAAACGCACAATATAGTTAGTTTGCACTAGTTTGTATTTACTGTGATCTTTTTCCTGAGAAACGTTACACAGATGTACTAATGTCAAGAGTTCTCACAGTTTGCGGTACATTTATCGTAATCGCGACAACTGGCCAAACAGTGTCCTCTAATGCTGCGTGTTGCTGATCTGAAGGAATTAGTTGCAAGTTTTAAGTTTCTCCTTAAGTTTTTCACAGCCAACGCAAGACATTTTTTCAGAATGTTTGTTGAAAATGACCACTAAACGCTTGCTCTAGACGACTTTGTCGAACAATTCAGGGATCGATTCCCACTAGGAATTATCGCCTTTTCTCAGACGAAGAACGTGAAATATCTCTATTAGCACTCCATATAGATCAGACGCTTCAGAAGCAAACAGAAAGATTCTCCGTTATTTGAACACACTCATTATTTCCGGTTGAAAACATTTTAAAAGGCTATCTCATGAAAGCCAAAGATTCGATCGATTTCTTGGATCAAAACAACTGCTTTTACAAAATCAGTTGTAAAGAATGCCCACCAGAATACATTGGGAAGACCAGTGGACAAATTAAGTCAAGGATAACCGAACATAAGAGCAAAGAAAATCATCGGCCCACGGACAAACCAACTCTGCCAAAACTAGAACGACACTCAGCGATCGCTATTCACATCATAGCCATTGACTAGGACAACCCAAAAATAACACAACTGGGATTTCGAACATGTACTGAACGCTTGCATGCCGAAGCTTTGGTCAATAAAACCCACTCTTCATGTGTCAACAGAAACGGCGGAATCGAGATCCTGAGCATTTGGACTACCCCAGCATCCCTAACACGTAATCACAATAAAGGTCACCGTACCACTTGACCCCACCTGATAATGGGAGTCATTATAACAGAACGAATTATTCCGCCCACCACAAGCACACACACAAAGACACACGATATAATATCTGTTGACTTGTGATCCTTTCCTCTGAGTCATTTGATTGTAAATCTGCCTTGAGAAAGGTTACCTAAGGTAACAGAAACATCGGTGAGTATAATTCCTTACCGACATCGCTGTTTTATTAACATTATAACATTCACAATTACGGTGAAACATCTTATTCCACGCGCTAGCCTACTTACTTGCATTAAGAAGCAGATAAGGTGATGTAAAACGAGACCGATATTTTACGGAAAAATTCTCACTGGAAAATCACACTTGTTAGTTAAAAAGACAGGATGGAAAATTCTTCCTCAGCCGGAAGAAAAAACAGACGATCACAACTGTCTGTCATCGCTCAGACTATTTTCCTGAATTTGTATTTGTGCAAAACTTAAGTGTGAAGTTTGATGACCTTTTTAGGGAACAGGTTGGACGTGGCGCCGAGTGATGGATTATTACACCTTGCACCATACGGTGGTTAGTCTGTAGACCTGTCTAACTTGATCCTAGAAAAACGTACATCGATTTACCAGAAAGAAATCTATGTGGGGTGGTTTGGATTGGTTATGGTTGATAGGAACTAGCGAATATGCATTACTGCGACCACAACAACGCCAGGTGTGACATTAAAATTTGTCTCAGTGTAGTAGATGGCTCCACGAGCCGTGCAAAGAGTTCTTTCTAAAAACCAAAAATATACGAAATCATGATTTTTGCTTTAAAAGTCTAATCGATGTGGTTGGTGAAAAATATTGTCTATCGGTTTGTTCATCTCTCAAATTCAAATAGTACGTTTGGAGTGAGTTTTTAATTTCTGCTGTGCCTTTCCACCTTTGAGGGGCTCGACAAACAAACAGAATGCCATGTTATTTTAGATGTATGGAGTAATCGAATCCAGATTCCTCTTGGTTCAATAATAGTCATTTTGTTTTATCCTGGACAATAAATGATTGGATCACAACCTGAGTAACCTCTGTGTTTTGATTGAGGGTTTTCGTGGTCACCATCAGGATATATCATTCACTATTGAACCAGGAACATGCAAACTCCCTTCCAAAGTTAGTTTGTCTGGCGGCCAAATATACTCGGGGGTTAATAAATTACAAAAGCCATTTTCTATTTCGCTGCGTGCGCCAGTTTTATTTAATGATATTGATCAAACTCGTACAACACCCTGACTTTCATCACATATGTTCCTCACAACGCTTGGTGTTCTGAGCCTCATTTACGGGATTGGATATGATATTGCCTCAAATCAGACTCTACATGTTTGCACTAATGTTCATTTCTGTCTCTGTTTCTGTTAGTCAAATACCATTTAAATGTACGATTTCGTGATTTCATCGACGGTTACTGGTGCATTAGCGGTTGTGAGATAACAAAGCTCAGCAAAACACAAAATTAAAATTTATTTCTTAAAGTAACTCAAGGAGTTTGATAAAGGTCTTGCACTTTCCTTTTCAAATGGGAATTCGTCGTGCATAAAGCAAATGAAGCGTGAACTGAAAAGCTCGGAAGCACTGGACAGTTGTTTCGACCTGGTAGGGTCTCATCAGCAGTGTAAATCTATCGACCCGACTGGGGATCGCACCCGGGATCTCATGGGCAGAACGCAAGCCTGCTACTCACCAGGCCACCGAAAGGCTGATCAAATCGTTTTTCATCTTCCATTTGCACGATATAGCGCAACCCATCTTTGAATGTTTGTTGTGGGCCACGGACCCTGCTCAACTCAGCACTAACCTCCAGGGTTATGACTCGGTTGGAAACATTCACAACCTGACTGATTATTTTATGTGGGTAATGGAGGATTTGGTTGAATGTTCATCAAAATTTTATCAATGTTTTATTTTCCTGACAATGTTTTTGAGCACTGGAACATGTCCTTTTAACATGGAGTTCACCAACTCGATTGTCAAAAAACATTTGCCACTTTCCCGTAATAAATGCTGCACTCAGACAATTATCGATGATTGTTGTAGAACAAAGAAACCTTTTCGATTATTTCCTTAGCTTTGATCGGATTTGACCATCATCTTGCTTTGATATGGTCGGTTTCCACCCAATTGAAGAAATTCCATGTACTATGAAATAAATTAATCTTGTGTTCACCTTGAAGCACTCGCTTAAGTCAAGAACTGATTCTTCGGACTAATGTTCCTGTCAAAAAGGTTGCCTCTTGGCTTCAAGTACGTGTCCAAAACTCTTGGATGTTACATCCGATTTGGGCATGGTGGCACTACAAGACGTTTATTCAACGAGCTGAAACCTCGGGGTCAACTTTCCAAGATCATTGTTTACGTTTTACAGAATATATTTTATTCTCTTTAGGACGAAGGATTATACGAGAGTAGTTTGTAGCCACATAATTTGTCAATTTATTTAGTCTACCAAATTTAATTGTATTTAATTTACATATTGTCCAGCGTAAAAAAACGATAAGCTATTTAAAATATTTGCAATGACCAAAATAAATACCCATATAAAACAGCGATCATTTATTTGAAAGTATAAACTAGCATGCTTCTTTGCATAGTTTAAAAAAAAATTCCGGTTGTGTCCTTCAGACTACTACATTGCTTATCGCGACACTTAAAGTCATGCAAATTCAAAAGACGATACAAAAGACCTATCCTTACTGAAGTCGGAGATAAATACTCTTCACCCATACCTATCCGTGTACATCTATGATATTGGCAACTGAAATGTTACCCGAGTTGCCCGAGTTCGATCGATACCTGTATTTATACACGCAACACTGGGCAATAAATTATATACTTTAAGAATAGTACCCTTAAATAGTAGCACGGAATGAATATTTGACATCCGAATTGAATGGCTTGAATACCTTTTTTAACACATCGTGACCAAATGATGTTAGGAGTGTATCGAAATAATGATGCGCCATGTGTTGTTTTATTGTGAATGTTATAATGTTAATAACACAGCGATGTCGATAGAGAATTATATTCGCCGACGTTTCGGTTACCATGGGTAAGCTTTCCCAAGGCGAGTTTTGATTGTAAAACCTGTCTTGAGAAAGGTTACCCACGGTAACCGAAACGTCGGCGAGTATAATTCTCTACCGATATCACTGTGTTATTAACACTGTAACATTCACAATAGACTTGAATACCTGACTGGAATCTGAACAAAAATATATCGGAATCCAATTCTTAATATTCTTTTAAAATATGTATTTTATTCCAGTAGAACTTTGCCTATAGGTTGATCGACTGTTTATTGAAGGCCACTCACCAGAGTGAAGCTTTGAATTGGACGATTATTTGACGATAAGTCATTGCGACAAGCACATCATTTCAAATTGGTACCGAAAAGTTAGCCCCATGTCAAAGTTTGAACCTTTGTGTATTTTTGTATTATTGATTAATAACCAGAATGTATGAGACAGATAGCAGTTCCTCAACAATCCTTTGATTGAACTTTAGAGATATTTTTTAAATAACTCACCTTAATTCGGACGAAATGAAAACTTGAACTTGCGCGACGTTTTGCTGGTGAATCCGGGTAAATTTTGGATGATTTTCAGGTTCTAAGGCAAGTATATCCCATTCAAACTTACGACATTGATTCATTTTATGTTACTGCATCATTTAGAGCTACAAACTGCCCATACGCCTCCGGTTTTGAAATTATGTTTTCACGAAAGTTTTTATTTTCTTTTGTTGTCACGGACTTTAAAAACCTGAATTTTGTAATTTTGACTGTTTTTTCAATGTAGTTCCGTGGTCGAGTTATATATATGTGCTTTTGTTTATATTTGAAAATTAAAGTACAATGGTGATGCCAATCTTTTTCTTCTCCCTGAACTAGCGTACCCCAACTTACTTACAAGGGTTCTGATTCATTTTTGAAATATTTGCCTGTAATTTCTGTGGCAATAGTAATAAGAACTTCGCTAGAACATAAATGGCGCCATCTAAGTACATCATTTCCCGATGTTGTATATTTTATTCAGAGGCCGGATGAAATAAATTCAAAATAAATTCATCGATCTTGACCTGCCGTCCTTCGGCAAGCAGGCACTTTTTGTGTGCTGGTTGGCATGGTTTACCAGAAAAAAATATAATTGTGCCTGAAGACGGGATTAAAATCGGTTTAGTCAGATTAAATGAATTGCAACGCATGTTAGACATTGTCATGGTCCTTCAGTGTGCATCTGGTTGATGGGCACGTACGTAGTGGTCCGTGAAATGCAGCAGTTTGTACTAGGTAAACCGGAAGACTTCGAGACGCTTCAGAACACTAAAGTGAGTGTTGTATACAAACAAATACACAAGGAAATGTCTCGGGCTCTCAGCTTACTTCTACAAAGCGAAACATCAATAGAAATGACGCATAAAACATGCAGATTGAGTTTTGTTTCAACTTGGCGATGTGATGACTTATTTAAGAAAAATGTGGCAGAAAAACCTTGAAACAGAAGCGATCGGTGACTTTTTGTTTGTCTTCAATCTTCATCGAAGAAAGCTCCATCGGTTCACGATATACGTATTAACACGATCATATCATCGTTTCCCTGGTGTTTTTGATTCTACTCTCAATACATACCCAGGCTTTTATCTCCATCCAAAGTTAGTGTCATTGAACGAGAAATACAAAGTTTAGAATTTTATCCTCGACTTTATTTTTTTTATGCTTTTCCGGTGTAAATTTTGTTCCAACAAGTCAATCTTATGAATAGGTTTTATATGGAAAATATAAGTACGATTTTATGAAGCGTTGTTGTGAACAGTAAGCTGCTAACGGAAGCAAGCTTTGTAAATTCACGCTGTATCCATGCTTTGTGCGCAGTGTTTAGCCTAACTCATCAAATCTCATGACCGATTTGAAAAGATTTAAGTTGTTTATTGATCACCTGACTTCGTGCTTCATTGTTTAACCTCCATAAGGGTTGGGCTATTGATATTTTAAGTGTAATACTATATTCACCTGATCTTGCTATTTTAACTCTTCCAGCGGCAGCTAAAATCTTTACGAATTGAAATTACCATACGCACAAAAAATGATAGAAGTCAACCGTTTTGCTCAGTTTTTTTTGGAGTAGCATTCACACCTCAGTCACACGACCATATCACATGCCGCAGTGCGTAGGCGGTTTTGTACAAGCATTATCGAAAACCATCAATCAAGGAACTGGAGAAATCGGAGGTCCATCGCTTCATGTGTCCAGATTTTGCACACAAACACTTGAAAATGCTTGATTTTATTAATTTATACCTTGACAAGTATACGACAACCTAAGTGCATAGTCATTTAAAACACTAGCAACTTTGGAGACCTCGCATTAAAGTGATAGTTTTGCTCGTGAAATTTCTCCCAAACCTGATTGATGTGCACAAACATACAATTATCCTCTCTTCGGACATTATTCCGCGTAAAATATTCCCAAACTGACCCACGTCGTCTCGCTTACACAGAATGATAAATGACTGTCCGACCACACCACACGCCTGGGACCGTAAGCTCCTGGAACTAGCAGCGACTAAATATACCCAGGCTAATGACCGCTCCGGAACGGATGATAAAATATTCACCTCGACAGTAACTGTTAATCATGTATGAAGTCTAGACGTTGATGATGAACCTCAAATCGGTTTTGTTCCAAAACCAATCATGTGATGTCTAACAAACTGCAGATGAAAATCTGCTGCGCTGCTTGCATGAGCCAATCTCGCGACATAATCGGAGGTTGGAGATAAATTTTCCTCTTCTCTACAAGTTATCTCCAGTTCTCTAAACTACCTAAAGCAGCGTTCCGACAAAATAGTAATCAGTTTGGGACTGCGAAATCAATGTGGAGCCTTCGTTGAATTTTCGGTCAAATTGAACAAGCGCCAAAGGAATGTCAGCATTGAAACAATTCATAAAATATCGAATGTTCTCACCATTCGAGTTGTATGAGATATGTTGTGAGATTTGTTTCAACTCTGATTGCGTGCTTCACTATGTTTCACCACCAGAACATCCTCCACAATGTCTATAGCGGTGTGTCACAGAGTTGAGTTTGAATGTGCCCTCAGCGATGCTTACCCAATCGTGTCCGGTAGATGGACGGAGTGACACGAAAGCTGACTCGGAACAAAGCGAATGAAAGATACACGCGATTCTGACTGCAGTCTCTTTGATCTGAACGGAGTACAAAACACCCACGTCAGTCAAACTGGAAGAACAGTGGACAACGGTTACGTCAGTCACGTATGCACGCGCAAACCAGCACTCACCCGATGGAGTTGTGACTGGGTGCAGAAATAATTTGAATTCTGTGGCAAGTTCTCTAACCGAACGGAGCACGCCTAACGGGGNCTCCGTTAATAATCACCACGTATTAAACACTGGTGTCTACCCCAATCAACGCTTCGTCTCCGAAAGGACAAACTAGTGATTATTTCCTCAGGTAAAGGGGCAGCACATTTCATCGGGAAAAAGTTAAAAAAACGTGTTATTGCGTGACATCACAATGCAGATATCAACTTTCAGTCAATCTCTTGTCTCGCTTTATACATTGGGCTGAGGTTACAACACTAACCGTAATAATCCTTCACCTGAAGTTGACGAAAACGCGAGAGACATATCACATGTGCTCAAACGGATGCGAAATTCCGAACGAGTGAAACATTCATTTAAATGAGCACATGTTTGTCACAGCCGTCACCGAGGTGTCACAATGTGTTACGCACTTTACATACATTTGTGATTGCCGCCAACTACCAGTGCATCAAAACCAAACACACAGGGCACCGCTGCGGAACAGGATTCATCGCACTGAAAACCAAAGATTAATATTCAAATCGCGAAATGCTCCCATTGGTTAGGAATACACACTGTAGGCGAGCATACGTTTTCAGTGAACTCCTTTTCAAGGCTCTACAATCACGTTTATATGAAGCTATTTCAATGGGTCGAACAGAAAGGTGGATGGGTCATGTGTTTGGTAACGAGCCCGAGGGAATTTCCAACACTGTTTGTATTAAGTAACCAAAAGTCGCTGTTATGTTGTGGTCATGTGTAGGCGATTTTCTCTTCCCTTGTACGGGGGGATTTCGAGAGCTTGGATCAGTTTTCGTTGTGCACATAGCTCGGGTCGCATGAGTCGGATGCTAATTGCCTCTGCGGTTCCTAAAGTGCGAAACCGTAATGCTCTTGAGGGGTGTGGTGAGACTCGACTCGCGTGATCACACAGGATGAAAAACAAAACCTCATTAAGGAAGAGTGAAATAATGGCATCAATCAGAAGCGCATTGTTATGTAACCCAAAAGAAATTGAGTGTTGCATGTCCCCAATACCGTGTCTGTACAAGGCGACTTATTTATTGCGAATACCGGTATGGGTGTCGATAAATTGATGTACATACAACAGGACGTCTCATTTGGAACAATGCATCATAACTAACACAAGCAGGCAGGATAATTATAGGAACGGTCCGACCGCAAATACACATTTTATACGGTTACAATGCTGAGAACAGTGAATTACTCTGGGAGTTTTGTTCATTTTTTTTGACAAACCGCCATTGCATAAATTTGTCTATTATGTTCATCCTAACGGTCGAGGAGTTGAAGCTATCATTCAGACAAGACAGGGTTTACTGTTTCAACCAGATCGTACTGACATGGCTCTATTCAAACTTTCCGATAAAACAGTTGTACTGAACATTTTGGTTGTAACCTCTCCAAGTATTGGCAGCTGAAATCCTTGGTGGCTCCCTACGCATTTCGTTGATGTTCGAAAAGTAAATCGAAAATTGAACCGACACCTCTAAAATTTTGAATTATGAAGCAGAGAAGTTAGGAGCAATCGGAAAGGCACTTCTGATCGGTCGGAAAATGTCTAATGCACTAGTCTTTCTTCAAAGCGAACGATGACTGTCGTACAATTCATCATTAGACAGGTGTAATACCTTTTCAATTTATGGATACGTGCGAGGAGAGGAGTTAAAAATTCGTCAGAAGAAAGTCTTGACTTTAGCGTCAGAAATACCATAAACAAGATATACTTGGTGGAAGTGGAACAATCTCTCAAATCGTCCACGATACTTGATGACTCAAAACAAACCATTCGACGTAAAAGGAAAACTAAACATACTATCAAACCGCAAGGACAACGCACTCAAAAAGTGAAGATGAACAAAAATATCTTCATTAGGCCAACAGATAAAGGACGAAGTATTGTGGTCAAAGAAAAAACTGACTACATTCAAAAGGTCAAAGAACTACTCCAAGACACAAACAGGATAGACACGGACCCCATGGTGAAACTGGAAAACAAAATCAACACCACATTAAAACGACTGGAAGTACTAAATCAAACGGGACAAGTACGCCCTGCAGTAGATCAAGGATATTTTGGAAATGACAGTAAAACTGAAGAGATCATATGGAATCCAAATCGCCCAAAAACCAACCGCTTGTCTAAGGAGACTTCTGTCCAAATAAAAGGAGAGAACAATGGAGAAGGAAAAGATCAGTGTTATCTACAGAATGAACTGCAAAAACTGCTCAAGACACTATATCAGCCAAATTGGGAGAAAAGTTTCAACAAGGATCCGTGAACACCATTCGGCAAGCAGGAGACATGACCCACTATCTTTGATTTCCGTCCACAAAGAAGGACATAGTAAATTTGTTTTCTCCTTGGGTACCCCAATTCTCTCATAATTTAGTTCGATTATGTGGCTGCTGAATATCCACCTTTCGGGGTGTATAAAGCGAATACTTGACTTGACTATAATAAAAGCTACTAAATATTCCATATTGTTAGTTTTAGGGTACTTTGGCCAATAGCGCAAATGTGTCTTTAAAGAGCTTACTGAGTTTGGCCTGTGTTGTCACACACTCACACATGGACATCATCAAAAGCGCTCAGTCATGGGGTAAATGAATTCACTTTTGATTGCGAACTGATCGTGGTTTGTAATCGGCCAAAAGAGTCATTAACAAATAGCTGAATCATCGTTTTTTTGGAGATGGTACGGCTTATCTTACGACACAAACGTCTCATTTATGTTGAATACCCTCGGCCGGTGGATGCCCATTACTTTTAATGAACTAATTTACTAGAAAAGGTAAACCACCCACATTACCTTAAAATCTGGCATTTACGTAATCCAATTTTCGCGGTAATTCACATGGAAAAGATGCTTCAAGCTAATCTGTTTTTTGCTCACATCGCTTGCAGATGCGGTTTTCGTTTTGTTTATCTTTAGATGGACACAACTTTCAATAGCGCTACTGGCAAATTCAGAAGAAGGTGATACGACAATCCTAATAACTGTCTCATTATCACTTACCGATGAAAGCAACCTTCGTGCAATCAAACCAGGAGCTGTGCGTGCCGGGTGCTATCATGTGGTGTTGGTTCAGGTGCAAATATTGAAAAAATAATCTTCCGCTGTTCACATTTTCGTATTAAATTACCATGCATTAGATAGTGTAGTTCTTATTTCCTAATTCGTGCGATCTCCGTCGACAATTGTATGAGCCCAATGTACAACAAATAGTTCCTCTTCTCAACTCACTTACCAACTTTCGAGAATATTTGAATGCAAACTACGGCATACCTAACGTAGCAAATAACTTGGCATTAAATAAAATGGAGCATGAAGTGTTTTCATAGATCATGATTTGGGTACCAGACATCGGGTATTCGCAGTTCGGGTTTTGAGACGTTCGCTTCACTAGCATGTCAATTATCCGCATTTTAAAGGCGTGTTATTTACAGCTGAGGAATTAACCGATACGGTCATCGATCGGAAACATAGGCCAATCGTGCTGTGTATTCTCTTTGTTAAGACCTGGATCGTGAACTCACTTCCGCACCCCAGCGATGACCAAATGCGGGCGTTTGAATACCAATATTCGAACTATAATGGGATTGGAAATAACCTACCATGGAACAAACTGTTTCCCTTTTCTGGAATAAGTGAAAACCGCACTCAAATTTCACTGAATGCGTTCTTTAGCGAGCAACACATTTTGTTCACAAACGGAAAACCTCAATCCATGTAAGTTGTTGGCTAGTCAGAATTTTCTTAGCACTTGAACTTCTCTAGCCAAAGTGACATTCAGTTATTCTTGATTGCAGAACATCAGCAAGTGATAAGCCGAACTGCTTGATCTCATAGTAAATGCCTCATGTGGTTTATCTTGATTCGAT
>UZAN01041279.1:17796-36303 GCA_900618425.1 Echinostoma caproni | reverse complement strand
TATGTGCAACTCGCCACAACACAAATTAGCCAAGTGGTTAGCAGAAACTCTAAAACCGGTGCGAGATCCCATTTTTCACTACAACGTGAAGGAGAGTTTTCAACTGTGCACATTGACGGAAGACAGAAAACAAACATGGTTACAATGGATGTAAATGCACTGTTCATCAACGTCCCCCTACTGGAGACCATTGCGATTATTCGTCAAATTATGGAAGAAAGGAACATTCACGTTTGACTACCAGCAAATGAACTGGAAAGGCTTTTATTGTTGTGTACCCATAATGTGAAGTTCTCCTTCTTAGGTGAACGATTTCGAAAGATAGATGCAGTCGCCATGGGAAGTCCTCTGGGGTCCATTCTTGCGGACATTTTCGTCGGACACCTAGAACATCAATTAAGGGACGAAATTAAAAAGCTGTGCCTATACTGCCGGCATATTGATAATATATTTATCATTTGTGATGCAAAGGAAGACGGGGAGAGATTATTTGAACGCTTGAATATTCTTCACGCGAACATAACGTTGGCACGCCACACTGAAACGCAACACTGCATCGCCTTTTTGGATGTGAAATTTTTCCCGTCAAGCGGATGGATCAATCAGAAGATCTGTGTTTTAGAAGGATACATGGTCCGGACAATATCTCCATTTTACTAGGTTTGCTCCAATGTGATATAATTTCGGTCTACTTCGAACGCTCTTCTACAGGACGCGGCTGATTTGCACAACGGATACATTGGATAACGAACATGACAAGGTCAGTAAAGTTTTATACTGTAACGGATATCCGAAAGTGTTCATCTCAAAGCACTCCCAACCAAACCGTACTCGGGGAAAGACACCAGGTGCAGATAAGATGAGAGTGGTCCTGCAATTGCCCTTCAAAAGTGATGATATCAGCTACCTGATTAACAAGCGCCTAAAATCGGCTCTTTAAGCGCACCTACTATGCAGCTGACCCCATCGTTATTTTTACAACCGCCCGGTTGCCAATACCATCGATGAAAGAACCACTGTCTCCCTACTCCAAATCTAACTGTATCTATCAGTTCAAGTTTGTATGATCAGCCATCTACATCGGCAGAACGGAGAGACAACTGCGTTACCGACTAACCGAGCACACCTCGGTCTGGCTTCAGAAAACAATAAGTGGGAACTTCGGAAGTATGAGGTCACCAATGACGCGTAGCGAACTCAGTTCGTNAACTCTGTTTTGCTGCGCGACGCGTTCAGAAGCTTCAACAACACAAAAAACACCAAGGTTCTGAAATACGCCGAGAAACTAGCCGTTCAAAATTATCATTCCAAACTATGTAAACAGCGTGAATGGCTAATCACTCTGGCGCTGCCTTGGTAACAAATGTGTTTGGTGAGTAATTTTGACCGCAATCTTTCTCCGCCTATGATTCTGTTATTTACTGATTATATATTATTCATCACACAGACTGCAGTATGCACGCGTACAGATGCAGGAAAGAGATCCAGGATACATTGTGTAAACCTGTGTTTTTGGCTTCTTTATTCAAATTCGTTATGGAGAAACTATGCTTTCAAAACCGTATGAGCTATTACCAGAATTTGGGGTGGGGTGGATCAAAGGTTATCTTGAAGACATACAAATGAGGGAGCTGATGTTATCAAAAGCATGCAACATTCCAGGACCGAGGAAAGGTGATCCACAACGTCATGATCACTCATCGAATTCAAACCGATTACCTCAACTGGATTGTTTATAATTCTAAAATAACCTAAAAACATTGAACACATGAATGGTTGATAGGCAACTAACTCCATGCGTCACAGCTAATAAATATAATTAAGGAATCAGACATGGGTCTAGCTTACGCACCCAATGAATTCATAATGAGTTACTAGAAAATGAATAGACATAATGTGTTGATATAACATCTAGTATTGTAAAGTATCTGGATCTCGTCTGAGGTCTCTGTCAGAGAGCGGGGGAGAGCTGTTATCTGGTTTGGTTAATTTTGTCGGAGAACGTAATGTGCTCCTTGTACATTTCAATTGTAACTCTTCTGTGGATGATGATGCGCAACACGTTAGCAGCTGTTGATCCCCCGCGTTAGGAACGCAATAAATTGTTATCTTCTTTTGTTGTTGAGATAGATAAGAAGAAACTGATACGATGAAATATGTTTCTATCGAATTTTGTGCAGATTTGAAAGACTGGAAAGACAGGTACGTTTGAGTTATGCTTGAAACGGTAATTCTTTTCCTATGTTCATCAATTTTATGGTGAGGCTAATGTGGGACGCAGCGATGTCACATCTGCTCTTACTGGTTTTGCAAACACATCTTACTTGTTCGGTTTTGATGGATCAAATAATATTTAGGTAAATAAACCTTATCTAAATTCAAAACGTCATATCGGATTGTTGCTATGCCGGGTTTCGAGGAAAGTGCTTTTCACTACTCCAACATCTAATGCATGTAATGAAGAGGACATTCGTGAATCTAGCAGTTTTGTCTTTATGTCCAGTGGTCCGGCATTATTCATAAAATTGGACTGGAATTTAGCCCCATTCTGACTAAATAATTGGTTTTAGCTCATGTGATTCGTTGTTGTTCGTGGTTCATGCAACTGATCGTTTATGTGTGTTTGTCTGCAGCCGAATGAGAGCACTCAACACGCATGTCTTTACACGGCCGACTGGATCGATGAAAGCAAAGCGGATTTCGCAAGTACAATGACAAGTGCGTAATGCATTTGTCGAATCGTTTCGCATCAGGTTAAATTGTGTACACGAGATTGCAATATTGGTATCTCCGTTGCACACATTTAGATTTCCTATACAGATGAGGCGCTTCTATCGTTTAACCTTAAAATCCAGTGTGACCAAATGAACCCATTCTAGAGATCATGAATTGTGTTGTTTTTTCCTTATTGCATTCCTCGTGATTTTTGTTGTGGCCTATAAGTGACTGGTACGTTTGTCGCACTTACTTGAGGATTGATTGATCGATTGCTTGACAGATGCTGTCAGCTAGCACACACACGAACTCATGCCATGCTAACTGACACTACTACTGCATTGATAGGCTCCAGCTAATTAATTAATTTTTATTTTTACTTCCTTTTATTGATTACATTGCCTGAAACAATTTTGAGAAAGGAGGATTCGGCCAATCAAAGGGCTGTCATACAACACTAAGAATGGTCAAAGAATGGTCAGGCGGTGATGGTGGGATTTGAACACATCCACCAAACACATTCCCAGGGTGATAACTTGGTGAAGTTAACACCGGGCCACCAGCACCTCTTTGAATGTCTGCTTAACTGCGTTAGAATGCTCGAACTAGTTCTCGGTCTGTCTACCAGCCTGCATTCCTACGTGCTGCCCGCTGTTGCTCGCTAACCGGCATACAGACCGACTACATACGTGTCCTCTAAAACAAATGTATGACTTAATTCACTGCGCGCTTATCTACCTATACAAACAAGGACACGACTAGCATAATTTTACTCTCGGAGAAACTAGATGTATTAGCCGCATCTTTGGAGAAAATATAACGCAGCAGTATAATTCACTCTGCACAAAATCAATCCTGTGAACTATGTTGATCAGAGATGCGTAACTAAGAGCATGCAGAATTTATGACTAGAATCCTGTACGGTAACCCAGTACCAGACACTCCCTGTTGTGTACATAAGGTTTCCGAAGGAGCGCAATCCAAAAACGTTCGTTTATGTTTGTTTTCAATTAAAGCTTCCACTCTCCGTCCCCCGTCCTTCTTTCTCCTAAACATTTGAACAAAAGGAAAACTTTGTCCCATGAACGGTTCATTCAGAGTGAAACTAATGAAACGAGTCGTCTCGAACAGGTTTTGCATTTTTATATTCACCGAGTACGCAAATTGAAAACCGGAATTTAGTGTCGTTCGGATATTAGATTATTGGAGAATAATTTGCCTCTGGGCGTTCCGTTTATACGCACCTACCACCAACGCAAACAATGTAGATTCCACCACAAATTCGTTTTATCTCCTATCCATAGATTCTGTGTACTTCAAAACAACGACATTCACGTGGAACTGGATGCTCAAGGGCACCACACTGCTCATGGTTAATGGAATAATTTCACCTCAACGCCACTCATAAATTTTGTTGACTAATGATATTTATTATATCATTACCAATTTCAAAACCCTTGTTATTCTGTAACACAATTCATTCTCCAGCCGAATGGGCAAAGAGAAACTGTAGCGGTCACCGCAATTCGTAAAACACACATTATTGATGTCATTAATCAAAGCATCACCACTACCATCCCTGCAACTCAGTGGTCCTAATGAGGTACTTCGCCAAAACGCAACAGTTATGACACACATGGATCATCATTTTCAGTTCCGCATTTCATTACTTTTTCGGTGGTCCCATATATAGCACTCAGAGCAAGATATCAAGTTGACTGATGTTCAACTTGCTTAAGTCCTACTTTGACGTTGTGTGCATAGGTCGCAATGCAAACACGAAGTGCTGTTAATCAGTGATCGGCGAATGCCTGTGAACACTTACTTTACGGTATTAACATATACTCAAACATTTTCCTTAGTATTTGAATTTTCCAGTCCCAATCCATTCGATCCTTAGTTGATCGCTGGACGAGAGGAAGGATCTAGGATTTAGGAAATGGATAAATCTGTAAATAGCCAATCAGATTGTATCATAAAATGTGTTGAATTTTTTAACAGATTTTGTTCAGTAAACAATAAATAAAAAAGAGAAATGTCCTCCCCTAATAAGCCTGTTTTTTATCTAGCTTCTATTACTAGATAACATTTAATGTGTAAAACATTTTGCAACTAATCCAGTGAACGGAGAAAATAAAGGATTTTCTGCGATTTGGAACCCCCAAGTCATTTATTCGAATACACAAATTTCGGTGAATCGTGTGTTGCTCACAGAAAGTGTTAAAAGCCTTTGGACTGCGCAGCTCTTTGACAGCTTGACTGCGGTTGTCTAAATCAGCGATGAATTCCATCTGCTGATGCACCTTCTTTTTTGCATTCCGATATGCTCAAATTTGTGATTAATTATTCTGTTTAACCAAGATTTTCGGCTACTTTGAAGGAGACGCAGTGTGGAACCACTTGAATCCGATGGAGGTACATCCACCGTATTCTGTTTTTAATGCTGTCACAGACCCAGGCCTTGTATGCTGGACGGAGCATTTGATTTTTCCATTCACAAACAGTTACTTCTGAGTAGTAGAGTCTGATCGGTATCAGTAGTAAACTCTTCTGGTCGCTCTTTGGGCCTCCTTGCAACGCTGAACCTTTTGTTCCAAAGATCAAACATATCGTCGGGCAAAACTAGTTCTGAGCTGCACTCTTGTAGTGAAATAACAAAACGTCAACCTCGATAATTCTTGCACGGAAGGTCCGTGTGCCCTTCAGATTACACTGGAGTGATTAGGGTTACTGTTCAAATATCTTCCGCTGACTCATTCACTAGCATTTAGATGTATTTGTCTACCAAAATACAACAAATAGCTACAAGGTAAAGTATACAACGATTTCAAACTTTGGCTTGGTGTTTCTGGAAGGTGTGGATTGTTGAAACAATCGAGAATAGTTTACGAAGATGAGATCCAAAGGACATGCCTTGTGCTTTTTGGGTAACCTTCACGCTGAATAATGTTTGAATCGTATTCATTCCACTAGGGTTCCTGAGTACTCACATTTGTACTGGGGCAATGCAGAATACGCGGAACGGGTGATTGGATCATAGCTAACGCCAGCATACAGCCGGAGTGTGAGAAAGAATCAATATGAATTCAACTAGACCAGGCATACACACAATCAACATAGGTCACAAGGGAGCTTATAATGGAGGCAAAGAGATAATGCAGTGCCCTGTAGACAGTCGTATTAATCGCTGTATGCCCTAATCATACTCTCTCAGGAACTGACTTAGCCTGTGACCTGCGCTTTGAAAAGTTATATGATAAAATGCAAAAGATTTCGATCACAGGGTAACAAGAAATACTGTTCTCTCGAGAGGAAACCGCTATCTGTTGAATTGGCGCACAATACTAAATTTCAGGGTCATGGGTGGAGTTTTGAATAGGAAACAAGTACTCAGTAAAATGTGATTGCGTGGTCAAAACTGCAGTCTCGCACGCCACTGACAGAATTATCCACCGACTGATAGGTATCTCTATATACAACAAAACAGTTCAACAATAACTTCTAAGCTGCCATGGATAAGCCGAAAAAGATGAATTAGTTAACGCAGAGAGACCAATAAATCCTCGCGAATTTGTTGAACTGATAATTTCACCTAACTTTTAGGAAAATTGTGTGCATCTACCAGTCAACTTGGGGGCGCTCATTCTTTCATCTAATGCACATAATTGGTGACTGAACTCTGCAGTCAATTCACGTCCAAGGCTCCATGAACAAGCAGATCGCCTCCTTATGCGAACTTGTTTTTATATCTATAAATTAATCTTGTCTTATGGAACACGGTTTGTCTGCTAAACCGTAAGACGCTTAAATAGACGCATCAAGGGAATATCACATTAGCTGGGTGAACAAGCGATTGATGAAAACCAGGGCTAAGGCAATTATCAACTGACTGAATATCATTAGAGACGACACCTGAACAAACATGAATCAGCAATTTGATTCGGTCATGCTATGGAATGGTTGGCATAGGGCCAACATACAAGGATTCCACGAGATAGGTTCCGAGTTCATAACCCGAATAGGGGGGGTAGATATGCACTGCTGATGAGCCCTAATAAGAGCGAAAATGAAGTCTGGTGCTTCTGAGTGTATGGTTGACTCCTTAAACTAAAGGTCAAGTCCGACTTGTAAGCAGGTATGCTTATGAAGCTTGATTTATTCGTTATTTCAGGTGAGGGTGCTGCTAATGCGAAGGAGGAGTATATCGCTCTAGTGGAGCAAATCACCCGAGAATGTATCCATTCGATTTGAAACGTACCCACAATAAAAAAAACAAGAAAAATATTTTCAGACACCTCAGCCACATTCGCGTAATCACTGAAAGGTTTGTCAGTACCTATTGTGAGTGGAATACCGTGGACTGGGCCATATATATAATCAGCAATTGTGCCCGGCTTCACGATCTTACGGTAATGAAACTTTTCAGATGAGGGTTTCCGTGAAGTATTCAATGCAACTAGTGTGTGAGGCATTGTCAGTCTACAAGATACTGTTGTCCACAGTAGATAATTGGTTTAAACGATTGATTACGACCTGCTAAGATATTAGGCTTTCGAAGGATGACAGGAGTAGTGGTACTAGTAGTAGTATTAGTAGTAGAAGTATGTTTGGGTTCTACCTATGAGGTTCCGAGTTCGGTCCCCAGTTGGGTCGATGAATTCGCACTGCTGTCGAGATCCAGTCAGGTCGGTCATTGCTGTCTAGTTTTCAGCTCATTCCTCATTACACGATGGATTCACCATCTACTCAAATAAAATCCACCATTCTTCTCAAATGACAGTTCATCGACGTTGCAATGCTTTGTCCAACAACTTTGATTGAAACAATTTAGTGATGATTTGATCGATAAAAACAGCTTACTATTCTCACTGGAGTAAATACTTTTGCATAGCGTAACAAAAACCCAATTACTGAGTGATGTCCATGCACAGGCAATCTGTTTCAACATGTATAGTTTTGTCACTATTTTCTTTATTGTTGCTTCATTACTCCACGCGATATCAACGCATTCTGTCTCACACCAATGATTGCTTTATCGCCCACGCCAAATGCACGTTGCGATGGCAGATTGTCATCAAGGGAGATCACTACCGGACTCCTTGTATTTATACCACAATTTTGCCACATTCGTTTGTGCATCTGTTTTGAACCGGGAATGGCAAATTGGTAATTTACATATCATGAGATTACTACGACAGTTGTTGGAAGTGACCTAACTACTCTAAAACGCAGTCTTTCTCTGTTATTGAACACTGATGAATACTGTCAGGTAGATGGTGACATATATTGATATTTTTACAGTTAATCTCTCCTTGAAATGTAGATATTGATTTCTCATATATTTGAGACACATCCAAAGATATTCTACGACCTGAAGCTCTACACCGTTCATTCGCAACCGAATCGATGAAGATGTCGAATGCCTGTTTCTCCTAGTCAATTTCTCGATGTCAAATGTTTTGCGTGAGTAAATTTCACGAAGGTGAATAAAAGCCAAAGAAATGAAATTTGTATAAAACGATCACCGGACTTCATTTCGCGTTACGCTGGGAATTACCGCCTTGAGACAACTATAGACTATAGATGAATTTTAGTCTGCTTGTTCCGCTCGAGTGGGGTTCTCGTTTTTGCCCTAATATCGGTGCATGCTCTGAATACATCTATCTTGCACACAAGTTTCATTACCGGGAACATTGAAAATAACGTCCAAATCTACAAAAGAATATTACTTAGTTTGCGCCGGATCATTAGAATGGCTATTCTACTTGAAACAAAGATGGTTATCTATATTTGATTACCGTCAGGTAGCTAATCTCCTTGCAAACGGTAATCTAGGTTTCAGCTAGGGCTTAAAATACCTTCGGGGAACATTGCAAATTGCTAAACGAGGTCATTTGATGATGATGATGATGATGATGATGATGATGATGATGATGATGATGATCAGGTTGAACTGCTTTGAACCCATGGAATTGCACCAACAGAACTGTACACAACACTTTCGGTTTTCCTAATGAGCATTCCATCGGTGACGTGATGATCAACTCAACTTTTACTGTGAAGTGCATTCCCGATCTCGCACACACCCCATTGTGATTCCCACCCCGCCCCGTCCACGTCCCCGCCACCACCCCGATCCCGGACAGTAGGCCATGCTCTCGAATGAGCATCATCCTCCGCCTCCTCCTTATCATCATCATCATCATCATCATCAAGGGTGTATTCTATTTACCGAACAGGACAGTATAGCAGATCGGAAGATTTTCGCACTTGACGATTGAGAACACTCAACACGCAATATCGGACGCGCGGAGGTTGCTAACCTCGAACAATTGAGTCACGTTTTTTGTTTTCATTGGAACAGTAAGCAAATGGAATTATTTTGACGAAGAATTCATCGTGTAAACAAATCAAATCCTTCATTACTCTCATGCAACAAATAATCGGGTTGTGAAAGTTTCCAACCGAGTCATAACTATAAAGGTCAGTGCTGAGATGAGCGAGGAGCGATACTCGCAATAAGCTCTCATCGGCTGGTTGTTCTATATCGTGTATATTGAAAATGAAGAACGGTCTGATCAGCTGCTTGGTTGCCGAGTGGGTAGTATGCTTGCGTTCTACCTGTGAGGTCCTGGGTTCGATCCCAGTTGGGTCGACGGATTCGCACTGCTGACGATATCCAGTCTGGTCGGAACTGCCTTCGTAAGAGATAAAATGTCAAAAGCTGCAGTGTCTGTCTGTTAATTTGCAGTAAGCTAAATGTTTCCGTTAAGTATTGCGGTTTTACTAAGTATCTACTCACTCACTAGGGTGTCTGCTTATTAACTAGAAAGTGTTGGTGTATCCACATGGCGGTAAAATATATACACTCATTAAAATTACCACTTCATGCTGCGCTATACACATAAGACCCCAATAGCTTAGACATAGCATAGAGCAGCAAGGCTGCCTAACATCAAATCCGGGCGGTGGAAGCGGGGCTCGAACCTAGGATCACGCCGGGAATAGCGACTAAATCACTTCGTCATCACTCGATGAAAAAAGGATTTTGATTCACGATGGAACCTGAAGTACGGTCAGACGAATAAGCTTGTTTTCTTGGTTCAAAACTCTTAGCGGTATCTTAGATATCTTAAGATACACTTAATTGGCCGTCGTGGATGATCATTCTGTACACTGTATTGACCATGTGATGCTGCCTGCATATAATGGCAGATAGTAAGATAGCGTCAAACGCTAAAGGCACTCTGCTAGTTCTTTTCCTCCACAGTAGATCAATCCGAGAAAATACTTTTCTTACATAAATATTTGGGAGAGAGAAAGTTTTTATCAGAATGGTTTCGTCATTCTTTCATCTAGAGATTGATAAAAACCCGACCCGGTAATATATCACGCATGTGCGTTAATGACTTTCGTTCTAACCTCGATACTGGATTCTGAAATGATCGCCGTCAGATGACGTTTGCATCGGAATAGTGATCCCGCAGTTGGTGAAGGACAGCAAAACTGAAATCACGTAGGAATTCGTTTATCAAACGAAAGCCCTGTCGATCAAGAGGGCAGCAAGAAGGAAGGTGTATGCATATACATAGGCATTGTTTGATTGGATCACAGTATTCACCGTCTTGATACGTTGCTGAATCCAACCGGTGACCTGAGTTTGCCTTTTCTTCTTCTGATTTGTTGTCCCAAAAGAGAGCACCTTTCACAGAGTACGCCAATTCTTTGAGAGTTTGTATACCTCCATCATGCACGGATCCTTGTTGTCGTCCTAGATTCAAAACCGGCATTACGGAGATGAAGAGAAAGGTATAAAATCTGTCTGTTTGATTTGAATGATCAGTGGTTTACTGGTTGTTGCCAATGAATAAGATTGAGTGGACATATCGGCCTCATTACATCACATATCAATACGCAATACTGACAGGTTACACTGAGTGACAACTTATATTTCGGTATTCCTCCTCGTACTGTTTACTTTAAGTTCTACCAATTGAGAAGTGTCTTTTTGGGAGATCCTTGGACCAAGTTCGATTTTCTGAAGTGAGAACCTATATTTTCTGGAAAAGCGCTTTGTGCGCCCGGGTTCATCATGTATTCTTCAACTGCAGTTGTCATTTCAAATCTGAAACATAAACGAAACATGTTCTGATTATGATTGATATGTACATGAAGTGTCCAAGCTCGTTCGTTTGTTGTTTCATAATTGGTGTTGCCCAAGTCATATAAGAGCAATCCCTATCCAGCGATTTCTCATCCATCGCGACAGGTACGATCCAGAGGACTCTGCAAAAGGAAGAACAACTGCGAAGTAGCACTGTTTTACAGATGCGTATATATAATAAGGCTTCTAAAATCATCCCCATTATACTGGATCGATGCCTAATGTTAGAGTGACACGCAGCTGACAAACCCCCAAGTCCAGGCAAGCAGAACTTGGGTTCGGTAATTCACGTGTACTGAGGCACACAAGCAAATTATGAGCAATCCTGCTCAGAAACTAGGCAACATAGGACAGAATGGAACGGACTATCGAATCAAGCCACTCACCGGGTGCCGTCAGTTCAACGAACGAGAAACTTCAAAGGGTACAGCGTATTTTAATGGATATATCGACCAATCACAGTCCCTCAGTAAAGGAGGCAGGGGGTTGACTGGTGATAATACGGGAAAGAAATCCGCATAGGAAAAGGGTAAACATGACCAAAGAGAGCTACCTGATGTCGATAAAATGGGAGTTCAGAAACAAGCGAATACATCAGTATGGCGCAATTGGACATAAACTCGATACGGAATGTCTGAAGCTCACACACATGGAAAGGATGGAAAGCACGGTTCACAAGCACCGACCTGAATCAGATTTGCTCGTACCAACGTCCCATGATGGAAGGTGGAAGGGGGAATACGGCAGGAGTAATGCTCCAGTGCTGTCAGTTGCAGGGGACATGGGTTATATCATATCGTGCTGACCGCTATGGGCGAACGGATTTAAACGTTTCCATTGATTTGTATCAAATGTGTCTAGGTCCATTGGTTGCTGACGCGTGAATACGCAAACGGGTGGGGGAAGGTGAATGAATGTGGAATTGAATGATGTGGTGAACTGGTTGATGGTTACACTCACAGACCTATACAAATTTGCCCCCTCCACCTGCCCCTGTGCACGCTTCGTTTGTTCTTTCCCACAATGTTTACCCTCTTAAACAGCGCATAACATTTCATTGTCGGAGTATACAGCAATTAAAATGATGAAGATCATAAATTATGTCCCGCACACTACTTATATTGATGACAATAATAAATACGATGGGATGAAAGTACTGCTTAGTCAAAATTTGCATTATGACTACTCAAGACGTACCATCTCGTCAGACACCTCGTCTGATGGAGCAGTACCTTAGACCTGTGTTGTTACTTCTATTTAAGCCAAAGGTGCATACGGAAGTGATCGCTTCAGCCGACTGATGAGTCTAGAGATATGCAGAACTACTGGCACTGTTTGTTACATTTAATTCGAATTAATAATAGTTAATTAAGTTGGAAGTATTTTATATTACTGTATTGAATTTTTATGCAAATTTATAAATATCTCTAAACCAATGACACCTGCAATATTGGCCGCTAAGTAGTACTGGGTTACTAGAGAATTGCTGTTTAGATTGCTGTTAGAATTGCTGTTAGATCAACTCAGGTCAGTTCCATTTGCACAGAACAATGGAGGCTTTTATACAAGCTCCCAGATTCTTGTTCTAGCCGGAACGCAAGTTGTTTCAAAGCTTTGACTTTCTGTAGGCCGTTTGACTTCATTTTAGTCATTCTTCGAGAATCACCGCCTCTTTCAAGTCCGCAGCTATCTTGGGGAGCATGGAATTACTAATTCTGACCGTGCGCATCCCAGAAAATTACTGGATATAGTTTGATCTGTCACTAGATCTATAACACCTTTCGCGGATTTGGGTTTTTTCTCTACATAAAAATATCCCGCGGTTTCTAGCCTCTGCTCATTATGTTTACCCTCTATCTATCCAGCCAGCATCCCAGTGGCCAGCGCTTTCACCTCCTCGCAAAATAGAATCCATTCCCTTGTTAAAGCTTCTATACTTGCACGACGTAATCCAACTTATGCAAAGAATTAATGACATTGCCTTCCTCTGTGACCGAGCTGACTTTATCTGGAATAGTTTCCTTTTGTTCTTTATAACAGTGATCGAGTATTGGTCACTATACTTCAATTCATCCTGAACCATGGACTCCCTAGGTTTATCATTCGTTCCGTTTGAGGGAAGTCCGATGAGTTCGCCGTGACTGACACTCAGGACAGTAGCCTTATTGTTTTAAGAATATGAAACGTGATAGCACTTAGCTCCAAATCCCACGTCTATGTACACTGGACAACCTAGGTCAAGTAAGTTCCCACTCCATTCAGTGGTCTCACCAGATTTACGCCATCTGTCAAGATGAAGACTAGAACTGTAACCTTCGGGGCTAAAATTTCCATATTACAGTAGAAACATGATCGCACATATCAATAAGAACTAGGGTACTCGATTGGATACATTATCAAAGTTGGATACAGCTTCATCCATCCGAATCTTATTAGTCCTATCCGTCATCAACGGTTCTATCCATCAGTGATAACCTACTGGTACAGCTAATTCCTCGAGCTGCATGAGCAGGAACCGACGATATACTGAGTCTATTCAAATGATGTCAACGAAACCCACAATTAGAGATTCTCGGATGTCGTGTTTCCCATCATTTTCGCACAAGACCGAGCATCTACTTATCCCGGGTAGAACATCCTTTAAACTCTGTGAGCTTTGGTAGTGGAAGCGCGATCGACTATTCCGCCTTCTTTGCATGGTACCGCTGATGGACGCATAGAGCAATGTGAACCTTGGAGTCAGAACAATATTCATCCAGAATATGGTTTATTTCAATCTTTCACTCATATGGTTTTCTTTGGTAAACCGGACACACACAAGAACATAACACATGCTCTAGGGCGAACAATACTAGAGAGAGCTTAACTTTATTACGTTCACTCGCACAGGGCAAATGCGGTGGTCTCCAAGAAATATGATTATGATAGCTTCTCTTATATTCTAATAATACTAATAAAAGGAAGAACAGTTACCTAATTGGATCACACACATATATATATATATATTTAGATAACGCTAAAACCGATCATGTGTTGATTGGGGGAGCCGGCTGTTGTGAATGAGGAACAGGCGACCCACTTGTTGATGTGATATTGATGTCCATCACTGAATCATTGCCATCCAGTTGTATCGAAATATCCCGCTCAACCTCTCTCGAACCCAATCAAATCAAAACACGTTTTCAAGTTTTCTAACTTGCATATCCAGATTTGTTTCAACCAGTAAAAATGGCGTTTGGAAAATAACACTGTGCTCATTTAGGGCTTATCCACTCCCCTCTTGCAGCAGGCACACAAGGCAAAATCCTTCATGAAAAGTGTTGCATGTATGCCTCGCTATATCTTCCTGAACCATACTAATTTTCGTAATGATAATGATGATGAGTTGTGTTTTCCCGACCACACTGGGAATTAGTAGTTGCTTGAAGGGATAATTATATTTCGCAGTGAAACTCACCACATCTCCTCAAAGGCGAATACGAAAAACCGATGCAGAACTCATCAAACCACATGGAGACCCAATAGAGTTCCCTGGTAGTTGCAATACTATTTGGTAGATCGGTGATAAACGAAAAGCACACAGACCGACTTAGGGCCGACAGATCCTTACAAAAAGATTTTGTTTCAAACCAAACTGATTCCTCAGGTTAAAGATTCAGTGTCTCATTAGCATGATATAACTGAGATACGGCCCATGGACAGAATTTGAATCCAATTGGGACGCAAACTAAGTACAAGTCACAGCAGTTACACCCATGAGAGTATTGATGAGCTAAATCTGGGTTTATTTAAGACCTAATCTCCGTAATGAAACCGTTTTAGCATGATGAAGCATTTTAGATTGAGTCTAGATAAAATCAAATGTTTTCAGACGAAAGAAATATACACTGAGAAGCGTAACAAAAAAGAAACTGAATGTTTTCTTTCAATGCGATTTTTAATGCGAATCATGGTGAATGCCACCACGGACCAAACGGAGAAGCTTGCATACCAGCATTGCCTAAATTCTCTCGTTCCATCGGTATATTAATCCTGGACAACGAGGCAATTTTGTTTACCATTTTTTCTCTATTTTTTTCTCAAAAATGTTATTTAGCTCTTTCTTTGGAATGACGCATGTTGGTCGACCAAGAAGCCATTACTTGAATGAAATTTGAAACTCCTCTTTCATGATTTTCGGGAACTTAATTCTTAATTTGGCGAATGGCTGTTTACATGCTAGTGAATCTGCAGATAGTCAATCTAACATATTTGTATCTCATGCATTGTGAGCGTTATTTCGACAAACGCATCGCTTGCCTAACTCGTCACCCCGTATGTCTTGTTTCACTAGAGCACAAATGCTTTTCAGTCGATCGACCTATCGATCTAAGCACCAAATTAGACAGTAATTGATTATTTAATTAATTAGTATTGGTTACACCTTGGCAGCTCTACTTTTCTCCAAGGACATACCTGATTGACAAGGATATCGATATGACGATGCTATGCAGTGTCAGAATCACTAAAAGAAGATAAACAGCTTACTGCAGTTTACATCTGTGTAAACATTCTCGCAAACTTCGATAAAAAGATACACACTCATTGTTTGGTCTGGTGTTTTATTCATTAACAAACTACTGAACTCAAAGTTTGACTCCAAGTGCTCTTGTTGGCACTATGAAGCAACCTCGAATGAAGGGTCTCTAAGTTTGTCGAGATTTGGAAGGAATACGGAGGAGTAGATACTCGATAAACTTTCAATTTATCGAGGTTGGAGGATTAGGAAGAACTTAGAAGAAGAATTTCCATCGACAAGTTACCTGGAATTCTATATTGCACGGCATTAAGGAATAGAGATCAGTTTATAGAAAACCGACTCGGAACGATCAACACCGCGAATTTGAAGGTTTTGAGCCAA
The DNA here is from genome assembly GCA_900618425.1 of Echinostoma caproni. Taxonomy (NCBI): domain Eukaryota; kingdom Metazoa; phylum Platyhelminthes; class Trematoda; order Plagiorchiida; family Echinostomatidae; genus Echinostoma; species Echinostoma caproni. The sequence continues at coordinate 20,524 of UZAN01041279.1, read as the reverse complement.
ATAGTTGAAAAAGAAACTTGAAATGTTTGACAAACAGGATGATGAAGATATGAACTGATGATACTATCAGTGCACAAATATATTTTTTCATGGAATTTTCCTACAAATCGGTAATCCAGAACGTTCTATGGATAGCTCTTCACCAAATAATCTTCCAACGGGGAGATTGTTACAGGTAGAAAAGAGGCCAATCTTCATATTTTCTACACGGAAAGATGGTGAAAAAGCAAACTCAAATTGTACATGTAGGTGTGGAGTGAGATTTACGCGCAATACACTTACAGAATTCGGCACCTCAAGTTTGCGATCAGTGAAGATAATTGGGTGCATATAAGCGAAACATCAAGCAGATTGGTGTGCAATGAATATTTCACAACTCACAACACAGATAAACAGTAATACTGAAATTAAATTGTCCTTACTTTCGTTTGAACCCCGTCTGCGTGCACTATCCTCAGTGTAAACTCAGAAACCACCGTGTTTCCAGTTTCATTCTTACTTGAGCTCATCAGTAATGCATATCAACCCATTCTCATGGGCGACGTGTGTGCTACCACTTTGCCAAACAGCTCAGACAGGGCCTGACCAGATCCACTAGTCTCCGGTGTCATCTTCAGTGCTAATCAAACGGAAAAAGCTGACTATTTGCTACCTTCAAACGATAACCTTTCACCAAATTAGGATATTCATGTAGGTATCATCAGCAAACGTTGTGTTAGGAACAGCAACCCTGGTGATAAGCCCCAGTACGATTGTGGGTGGGAGGAGTGNAGGAGTGTGCCTAAAGGCGGACGCTAAAAGATGATCAGCCCAAGTCACCTGCACCGACTCCTGACTGATACCCATGAGTTACGGGTCGAAGTGAAATTTTTTCGTGTTACGATCTTAACATCTGTTTAAAGGTGTTTCGGTGAGGAGGAGAAATAAAGTACAGGCGTGAACCGAATACAGAGCGATACATCTACTGTACCGCAAAAATGTATCAAACACTATATAGATTGAATAGAGTCTAATTTGAAAAGAACGTGCTCCTTTGAGAGAGACGGATAACTTATCAGCCGCTGTTTATACCAACTTCCAACAGGTTCAATGGTACACCGTAGAAAGCGATCCCGTAGGAGGACAAATAGACTAGTATTGATGATACAACATCCCTCACAATTTGCAGAGGCTTGTATCATCCCCCTTCACCCGGGATGCACGACAGTACACAATGTGAGACATTTGCGAGGCCAAATGTGCAGTGTCCAACGGTACCGAATCTTCAGCAGACTGTATAGAATTTCAGCACAAAAATTCAGAAAAAGGCTGATTCGTTTCATTTTTTAAATAAATAAATAATAATGCCCTTTTGCTTCCTTTTTCTATCTATCGAATACACAAATTACAGTCAAGTTTGTTTCACATTGGCCCATTATTCCACTCTAGACTTTCGAAAAGATTGTGGAGATTGACACGGAGTGTTGGGTGCATCGTGCTGACGTATCCCACTATGAGAGAAAATCCACATGGGCACGGATAAGATTGACCGTAGCTAAATATATGTCCACGATCCCTTCTACCACTGTGTTATGAATTCCTCCAATGGGACGTTGGTTATTTCGTCGAACCGACTAAAATTCTCATCATATTGTCGTTTTTCTTACTACCATCGTTCGTAATCGAATCAGCACCACAGTGTTAAAATATCCACTCAATTGTAACTATAATTTCCCTATGATGTGAACCACCTTAATACTAATAATTATAATAAGTAGTATGTGAATGACTGGACAAAATTTCCCTGGAAGCACACGACCGGTTTCGCGATTCTTGCCGCTCGTCAGGCATGCGTATCCGGTAATCTTTTGTCAGCTCATTCATATCCTTGTACCCAGGAAGTGTATTTTTGTCACAATTACCTTGTTTGCAACGCCGGGTGACTCTGAAAGAGCTGTCTATCCAATGGTCACCCGGCGTTGCAAACAAGGTTATTGTGACGAAAACTAATAATTATGTCCAAATAAGTATCATGAACAGAGAACACATATTTTCCGTCTCTATCGCATGAATTCAGATAAAGCGATATTTTCCATTCCTGTAGCGGGGATAAATCCATTTCAATGTTCATTTGAAGTATGTGATATTGATGAACAATCTCTACATGAGAATGGGCTTTCGTTGAACTGACTGACGAATCTATGCCTGTCGTGGCAGCAACATTCAATAAAAGTATTCGAACAAACTGATTCAAATCAGGATAGGGAGAAAGTCACTTGGCCTGGTAGAATTGAACGCAATCAGTATAAATTCTGTGTCCCTTAATTGCACAGCAACGAATCGAGATGCGTGAGCTTTGTAAGATAACCACCTGTAAACAAACGTTTTATTTCGGTATTTCAATTAGGAAAAACCAAATTTTTATACAGTCGGTGAGAGCATTTGAAACAATTTCGATGCCACGNGAACACTATAATTGAAAATGATTTCACTTTTGGTATTGGCTTACTCATTAGTAGTGTGAATCTATTTGTAGTTACACATCGGTACAATGGACATTGTGATCCAGTCACCCTACATGCTTTTAGTCCACTGCCCTAATTTCGCATGGTTTCAATCCACCGCTTTAAATAAGTGTTATTAAACTGGGGAGATTGAAAGCAAGCAGACACTGAAATTGGTCGCGTGACGCCGGGAACATCAACATTTTGGAGTGAGTCTTGTGCATGTCTCAAAGATATTTTGGGTC
>UZAN01041279.1:0-17323 GCA_900618425.1 Echinostoma caproni | reverse complement strand
AAAGATATTTTGGGTCATGATTGTTTAACACGTCTTTCCCGTTTACGCAGGTGGCTTGGAAATCCCCTTTCCCCGGAGACCCTGCTGACAGAGGTCTTTCGTACGTGTGCACTGATCGTGTCTGTGGTGTGCTGCGTTTACCAGTTGGTTCGTCATGCCACAGAGTTTTTATTTTTCATGTCTTACAAACTGATGGAAGTGGTAGGCCAAGTCCCGAAACCTATCGGTTCGAATCTTCCTGCAACATTTGGTTTGGCGTTTTCTCAGGATTGTTTCAGTTATGCATATGTTCATTTTATTCAAATTTTACATTCTGAACAAGAACAATTTTCATTTCGAATACCTTCAGTTTGTTCGATATCGCCGACCGCCACTTAAATGTTTTGACAATTGGAGCACCCTATTTTATAGAACATAAAGGCTCGTCAGCTGTTATCGATACGACGTACAGAATCCCAAACAAGTTCAAATTACATCCTCGATCCGTTGTTTCCGAGTGTCCTGAACCGCTCGCTCCTTACGCTTGATCGCCTTCAGTGAGACATTGTCATACACGTGTGGACGTTAGTATTTATGCAGCATGAAAAGAATTCAACTGACCGTGGAGAGATCAGCTCACATCTTTGTTTTTGCTCCACGTCCACCTGGACGTACCGCTCCTATCAGTTCTATACAACCATATTCTTTTGTGAGTTTGTGGACTGACCGGGATTAAAATCACTGAAAAAGCGACAGAACACGCTCCTTGACTTAAGCATATCTCCGAAGCTTCTCAACCGTTAGTTTGGACAATTTTGTCGCTGAAATTCCTTGCAGAATATGATAATTCAACTCGATAGAAACCAGTAAATACGAGTCTGTGAGCGAACGATTGTTTTCGGATATTCTTATTCATGCTCTTACATATCATATAGTAGAAAAATTCTTACATAATGGTAGCCATTGGCTCAATTTAAGGTCAATACTCGGAGACAGAGAGCAACCTTAGTCCACTGAACTTCTCCATTTTCTTTTCGAATCCACTTTCAAGTGCATGGTTAATGGTTGTTCAAACTGAAGCTGAAACTGTGTGTGTGAGAATATTTAGCGTGTCAGTTGATGTGACCTTTCCCCACTTGGGTCAAGTGACACCTCATGTTCCGTCTTGGTTTTCACAAAGGCTCAAGGCAATTGGAGCGCCTGCACCAGTCGTTTTTGGACACATGTCGGGGCCTAGTAAGCGAATGGCGATCGGCTCGGCCATAGTGTCCAAACTCTTGGCCGCACGCGATCGATTGAGTGGGNGGCGATAAACCACATTGAAAGCTTTCTCCGGTTCCATCTTGTGCCCGAAGTGGACGAGATGCCCCACGAGCGCGCTTCAGATACAGCCGGTTTTTTCCCTGACTTACCCATCCCGGGTGGTGCTCCTTAACACGTTGAGACAAACGCCTTATCGTACGACCTATGCAACATGCGCCACAGACGCACTTACAAGAGTAAATCATCATGGATAATGTCACATTCGGCAGTTTGTTTTTCACTTGCATTTGCATCACTGGCGATGTAGAGTACACTGGTCTAAGTTTGGCTGCGGGAAATTGAAATTTACAGCCGCTGTCAGTGAGTATATTAGGCTCTCTGTTCCCCCGCGGTAGCGGTGCTCGAACCTTGAACCAGAGGATCCAAAGCACGTCGGTGACAGCGACTATACCACTGCGCCACCAGCAAACACTCTCGCCAAAGAATGCACTATAGTATGTGTTTGCTATTCAGTCTGCTCTGTTGTTCCCAAGCTGCACTGTCGAAATACGCAAGTGGAGTCACAAGCAGGATGGCGGTTAAAGGGCTCGCATTTGAATCCTGAAGGAGAAAGTTTTACTTATAACAAGAGTGAGAAAGATGTGCATGGTAAACGCATAAAAATATTCTTATTTGGGTTGTTAGAAATTTATCTCATTTTTCGCAAAACATGGGTTCAGACGACAATAGACAATGACTGGAATAAATGTGGATCGTGAGTTCAACCCCCCCCTCCTCCCCTGATCGGCAAACATTATTACCAGGTCGTATTTTGACGTGGTGTGTGATGGACTGTGTATACTCGTGACTCGGAGTGATATAAATGAAGGCTTCTCGCAACCGTAGATCCAAATATGACTGAAAGGGCCATAAGTGGAAGGCAAACAAATGGGGAGTCTAAATGATGAGGCACCAAACGGACTGACGTTTAGCGAGCAAACCACAAGCTAGGTGGTTTAAATCTGCCCCAGAGTCGCTTGGTTGCTTTCCCATCTCTGGATCTGCATCTCACTGTTACCTAGTTCCCAGAACAAAGCCGAAGGCTCCCAAAATGAACATCAAACAAAATCTTCCCTGCTGGTGTGGCCCCGCCCCATGAAGTGCATCTTGACCAAAAGTTTCGGATGCCCGTTTGTAAAACTGTTTTCCCACTATATTTTATTGTTCCCATCACTTCGGAAGTACAAGTGATGCATGCTATATGCCCCGCACAGTATATCAATAGGAGTATAACCAGTGTGGTTTGTTTATGAAAAAACAATGCACTCATTAAATATGAGCAGTTCTGTCACCTGACCATGTTAAATATTCTTTCCCTATCAGTTCAACCACAAAAGCAGCTTTATCTAGAAGCAATGCATGCTTTTCCAACTGACGCGCTTATTGTAACCCCGGAACACGTAAAAGGTCTTTGTCTTATAACACTATTGCTATTCTAAAATGCAAAACTCACCTCTGAACCTCTCCTTTTAACTTTGTAGCACCGTCATGCACTCACATCTTGCACAAGGAACAAAATCCTCTTTAACGCGAAAAGCCGGAATAGTTTTAGCGATGAACTGAATCCATACCCTCGATGTGAATGCGGTCCAAACTATTACGCTCTTGGTGGTCAACTCAAAGCGAGCTTAAGTAGTAATCCATTTTTTGCATTCAACGATAAACAGCTGCATCGATGCCAGTAGACTGAGGCGCTGACAGCTCAAATACGATTGTTGGCTCCAACTCGTTCTTTGCATCAGAGGTATCCCATGGCAGCCCAATTTAACCACAATAGATGAACAACCTGCTATCAAAACATTCATAATTATGAACGATGCATTTGAGCACACCACCAAAGAAAACGAGAAGAATAAAGCGTGCACCGGAGTGGGATACTTCGGTGTGATCCCCTTTTACAAACCTCTGACCTCTGATGGAGTTGACGGCCATTTATCATTCCGTTCCATCATAAAAAGCATTCAGTGTCTGTTGTGTCCTATTTTATTCCTAGTATGCTCATAAGACCGAAAATAATCCTTCTATTCGTACAGACCCCAAAAAACACCAGCTCACCAAAACGTTTTCTGAAATTTCTGATCGCTTTCATTCTCTAGTCTTTTGATACAGTCTCATTAACGCCAACTTGCGATCTTTGACTTTGAGGCGTAATTTGTAGAGTAATGTTGGATGATAACCACACGGACCGACGTCACCCGGGGTTTTTGTTGAAATTTCATTTCAGGGAATCCTCCCACGATTGGCGGTTCAGTCTGAATTGCAGTTTTACCAACCAAGAACCAAACAGCCGAAGGAGTTTTAAAGCGCCACTCACTATTCCCACATCACTACACAGAGGTAAATGTTAGTGAAATGCAAATCAAAATTCTGACCTAGTATGTTCATTTCAGTTGGTAGACTGAAACTTGCAGGACTATTCGGACTTGGTTAGATACTTTCAACGGATAGTGTAGAATGTTCCCGTTTCGTCGTGGTTGGATCAAAAGAAGTGCCTGACTATCCCTGAAGACGACCTCTGAACAAAGATCTGTTGGTAATTGTGGTCAATCTTGGTGTGGTTTGGTTAGCACAGTGATACCACGCGCATCTTCTATTCTGCATGTCCTTAGTTGAAAGCCTGGTGACTGACTAACAGCACTGATGAGCTCAAATAGGAGGGAACCTGTGGTATTGTCAACGTGGAAATTTACATTAGACTGTGTATAAATTCGTTCGACATTCGCTCCCTAGAAACCAAAAAAACGTGAAAAACAAGGTACAACGGAGTTCTGAAAAGCAGTGGTACGAGTATATAAAGGTTTTAAGTTATTGCAGGTTACAGAAGTACAAATGGAGCTGGATAGAGCTATATGTAAGGGATGTGACGCATCGGATAAAATGGAGTCACACAGACGGCCGTTGACAATGGAATCAACCAGCTCTTCATAAGATACAGCTCCATATCTAGAGATTCTTTTCAGAGAGCGTCTAAATTATACAAAATCCTTAGACAGTAGACCTGGAAAGACAACGGGAGAGCGGTAGGTCCAATGGCATAAAACCATTCAGAAATGGAACTTATGGCTGATTGGAGGGGATTAGTTTAACGGTTGTTGTTGTGAGATGCATCACCAACTACTATAACATCGGCATATTTAAATGTGAAAACATTTGAGGTGATTGGAAAATTTTGGATATAAAAGAACAGAAAAGGGTATAAAATTGTACCAAGCATTTTACCCTGGTTTACAGTAACAGTAGAAAACATAATACCATTGAGACAAGTGAATTGGCGTCGGTCGGTAAATAATCGTGCATCCAATTCACAAGATGTGGCGGGGGATTATTTTACNCAATAGGATGATTCTGTCAACAGTGTTAAACGCATTTTTTGTAGTCCAAGAAACAAACGTGAACAGTTTTGTGGTTTCAGTCTATAGTGGATAAAATAGAATACATAAGACAAGCAACCGCATCTAAAGTAGAGCGAATAGAGTACAATAAGCAAACTGATTGGAATCACGAAAATCAAGATTAGAGGATAGGTGCTTAATAATAATGCGCTCAAAAGTCTTGAGTTATACTTAAGATGAGACAATAGGCCAAAACTTACCCTTTTCTGGAGTGATGCGCACATCACGCTATGTGTTAACTAGTCTTCCCTCTGACAGACGCATCAACGATAAATGAAACGGTTTGTGCGAGGTGGTTTGCACATGCTTTTAGGACGACTGGGGATAACCCATCAGGACCAGCAGATTTATTTCCGTTAACAGTATTTAACTCCTTTAAAACCTGCTCTATTTTGAGCGACACAGGATGATGGAAATCAAGTGAGGTTGTGTTTGGACACAGTAAAGCTTGCACAACGTTTTTCACTGAAGCAAATGATTTGTTGAGCTCATTTATATCACATGTGACTGTAGTAGGTAAAGTTGAACGACCACAGAGCAACTTCAGTCCGTTCTAAAGCTGACGGCAGGATTTATCTCCCAGCACGGTGTCAGCATACAACTGATTGGCATGTGCTATCTCGATTCTGATATGAAAGGTGACAGATTTCACCGTTTATCTCTCAAGCGATAGCCCTTTCTTTCAGCCTTCGTAACCATTTCAATCTATCGGAGATGAATCGGTTGAGCTGTAGATGAATCCTTTCCTGAGGGCAGCACACATCATAACAATAATTGAGGTAATTGGTAAGTTTCTCACAGAAGACTGAAATATCAGGATCGAAGAGTTGTAAGTCCGTACCGCCAACCATGGATTTTAACTCCGTCAAATTGTCTACTGGTGCAAGTTTGAAGGCACGGAAGAAAGATGGTTCGTTAAGGAAAAAGTGGTCCAAGGAGGCATCATTTCGAGTGGAAAAAGTAACAATGTTTTGAAGGGACATAAGTGTGTAAAAACTCACATCAGATCTGTTGAAATCTCCAGCAACGACGAATACAGATATGACAGATTTCTCCAACATGATTGCATAGAATACATCCGGGAAGGAAGACAACTCACTAGGAGTACAGTTAGGAGTGATGTACAGGTTTCAAAAGATGATCGAAGAGTGACGCAGGAGAAAACGTGGTTTACATTCGACAGAAATACAAGCAATGTTTTGTGTGCAGTGAGTAAATATGCATTTGTGGAGTTACAGCACGACCGGCGCACATAGGTAATGATGCCTCCACCTTTAGTTTTCCTTCCTGGGGGTCTATCTGCTCGAGGTAATTGGAAGCCTTCGATCTGAACCAATTCACCTTCGACGGATACTTGTAACCAAGATACTTGGAAAATTAGCACAGAACTTTTGGAGTACTCACCGTAGTGAATCAGAAGATGTTCGATGGCTTAGAAAGAATTGAGCAGACGTTCGGCGACAAAATGATCGGAAATCCAATGCTCTTCAGGTTTCGGTGCTCAAGTGCACCTTTCCAGCCAGCGCGATATTTTTTCCGTTTGCCAAATGAATTTTTGGTGATCTTTTTGAACCTATTGCTCACAAAACGAGGAAAAGCACGCAAGGACGGTTTGTTGATATATTCCACGGATATTCGTACGGAAATTAAACTGAGCGCGCTGTAGGCTAACATTGAGGTCACCGTAATTGATACAAAAGTATATCCAGAGGTTGTGTGTGATGAAAAAACCAAAGCTCCAGCGTTAACAAAATGTGGCACGGCCAAATGCGAATGCCCCGCCGGATTTTGTTTGTGCATTTAAAATAAACATAAATGCAAATATGACTTTTAAAGAAGTCAACAGACAGAGAATGTGATTTATTTGTTCTTTAGGTGGCCCACCTTTTCTGCGGTACAAATAATATATTCCAATACACGGGCGGTTAGATATCCGTTATGATTGTCCGCACATAAGAAAGTACATTCACCACAATGTAAAACACGATCAGTTCCAACCGAACCGGATACAAACGTCTGGTGTACCAATTGGGTTAGATATTTTTTCAGATTTGAGTTTCCGCTACCGCGTCAAAACACACCTGCTGTGTGCCGGGAAGGGGCCGGAAGCTTCATGGAATGCATGATACATTTGAGAGAACCGGAATGCTTCGGGCTGGGCGAGTGAGAAAACATTGGAGTCGGAAGAAAACAACGCGTGGCAAAGTGGTGTGTGTGTGTGTGTGTGTACATGAGACGCGAACTCACAATCACCCACACACACGCATAGGACGACCATGGACTTAACGCGGCTCATACAAGCACAATTTTGATGTGTGCTACATTTTTATGGGAAAGAATGAAATAACAAGCGCATGAAATTGTCCATTTTGTAATTATGAGAGAAGGATAAGGAGAATAAGGGTAAGGTACAAATTTCACGAACTCATCTGGTCGTCATACTAGGTTGACTGGATTTAATCGTTCAATTTCAAAACCTAATTTTGACTTAAAAGTTTATTTTCAAAGCCTCTTCAGGGTTTATTGAGACGTTTGCTTATCGTAACTGGAATAAGTAATCAAGTGGAGGTATATGGAAGTGGGTTGAGGGAAGAACCTGCTTTTGTGATAGGAATGAATTGGTGGCGACGTAGAAACTGGCTTCCAGTGCTGCCGTATCGAACGTTTGGCTCACCGTTCACATCACCCAGTTCGCCGTATTGTCGCCCACGTACACCAGTTGCACGTACAGGAGTTTTCTAGTTATTATAAACACCTATGGTTTCTCCGGGTTTTCTATTAGAAAACCATCCGGATAAATATTCCTGAATAATACAATCTTCATTTCTTCCATCTCGTACACAAAGAAAGGCAGATTCTCTGTGCCAATCTCGCTAGGCAGTGTACCAATTTGCTTTTGTTATTGTATTGTATTGTATTGTATTTGATGATGTTAAGATGATGCGAAACTAATAAAATTTTTGTATTGTCCTGTCCGAGTTTGTTTCCTGTAGACATTGTGGCGGATGGAGCCGTATGGGATTTCCCTGGATCAGAGCGGCTAGAAAGAGAATGATGTCGTTAACTAATGCCAGTATTTTATCCGAGTCAATATATCCCTTAAGAACGAGGAATACATCTTCGCGGTATCTGTAGTAAACCTTCAAATCCTGGATGGTCTGTCGGACGCTGGTATCCTCTAACATTTCCTTGAATCTATCGATCAATAGTGGGCCGAAAGATGAGCCCATACCTACCCCATCAGTTTTTCTGTACGCATTGGTGTTGAATGTGTTTAATTGATTCAGCTGGGTTCTGCCGCATTTCGTGAAAACCGAGAGTCTTTTGTTAATGTTGCTAGCATAAAAAAGCCTATTTTGGAATATTTGTGCGATAAAGGTAGAAACTCATTGATTTCAAACATTACCCCGGAGAAACATTGAGGAGTACACAGATCCAAGTTTGAGGCTCGGATTGTCCTAGCATCTCAGACAGCATTTGTATGTGTCGGATGATATGACAAGACTCGGTTTCTGCGAAACAACCCCACCCACCCCACTCTTTTGACAGGAATAGTTATTGGCTATGGGTATCGCGGATTCACATCCCGTTCATTCACGTTTACGCCTAAAGGGGTTTACCTGCAGCGCTGAACACTATTACGTAAACAGGTCCAAATTTACATTTGATATGAGATTTCTTGCAACAATGGTGGCCTGAATTGTCAAACCGATTCCCGGGCCACATTTTCACTTCTCGCGGAACACTGATTGCATCATCATGAATCGTTGGAATTTGTGATTCAACAGGCTGTGATAAAGATTTCAGGATCGGAAAATTGTGCACCCAGTGTCAGAAGAATTTTCAGCTTGTGTACGAGAACCTAACCAGTAAACATGTGATACAGATAGCTGCATGACCGAACTACTTTTCGCTTTGCAAGGATTCCTCTAATAGTCAGTTATCAAATATTATTGTAATTATTATTATCAGTATTACTATTATTAATCACTTTTAAAGGCATCTCGTACAGGCATGGAAAATTATTATTATCTACTAGGGAGTAGGTAAACAGTAAGATTTCAGCAGTGACCGATAGCAAAGCTTCCTTGCGTTCTCCGATTCTCCTGGTAAGCTCAATCCAGTGGTCGACCATGCATCTGAGGATGTTCCCTCATTAACTTTAGTCCAACGCATTAGGTACGCTCCGACGAACTTAGATAGATGCCAAAAATAACCGGGATCTTAGTGTCGAAGAACCCTCCAGTACAGCTGACAATCACGCACAACAACAAGCGGTTTAGGAATATATTTATGCTCTGAGAATTTTGTTGGGTCTAAAGTATCTGCAACTCAGGTACAATATATGTTGACTAAAAAAATGGACAGGTTATCAGACCGCCCTGACAGCTTTGTGCATTATTCTGCCAGAAGTGACTATTAGTTCACTGAGGGAGAGGCAATTGGAAGTGGACCACCATATTATACGCACAAATGAATAGAGACGTTCACCCAGCGTGAGATGTGCAACTGGTTGTTCGACCAACTGTCTTCGCCTCACTTCAGGAAACCCAGATCACTTCACGTGATTTTGAAGGATGAAAAATTAGTTGAGAACGTACTTCTTTTTAGTTACTATCTTGTATAGACTTACATTAGAATTAATACATCCTTTGACGAACCGTAGACTGTACGTTTGCTCTAATACACGGGCCAAACAAATGCAAGCAAGTCCCAATTTGATAAAACGCCAGAACTATAAACGTTCGTGCGAACGAAACTTAACACAGCGTATTTCCTTACATTCTATGTATAATCATCTGAAGCAACCTACCAGATTTGGAATAACCCAATGACGGTCAACGTTCTACTTGGTGTTGACAGGCGAAGAGCCTATGCTATAATCTGTGAAAATCATGTCTTCTTTTGGGTACAGCGACCACGCAGTTCTGATTTTCGGTCGCATTTACCAAAAAGACCTTGAAAATCAACGTTCACACCCTTGCTAACCCCAGAAAACTGCGATATCCAAGCAATAGACTCTACGGGAAACAGTTTAATCCAATCGTATCTTGAACGATACTCGTTGACATCCCAACCGAAACCATATAGCTCGGTCAGTCCTATCACAACCGCAATTATCACCCATTTACAGTCAAAGACACAGTTGTCGCAGACGACTCTCTCGTGGCAAGAGTTGCAAAGATGTCCAACTGCCGACGAATGGAATAACTACATGCTGTTGCGAAACCTTCGAGCAAAATTATGGCCGGAGGACAAAAGGAGGTAATGAGAAATCCGGCCTCAGAAATGTATTTCCAATCCAAAGTTCTTATACCAGCAAATCGATGCTACCAAAAGAGTTATCACCGGAATACCGGTATCAGGGTATGCTGGACGCGTTCCCGCAACTACGTCTAAAGCAGCCGGATGATTAGAAAGATACTTCTATGAAGTAATCACTGCGGGCGACAGAATCAGATTGTAGCTTCCGTACATCCTGTTATGTATCCCATATACCCAGTCGCCTACCGTCACCATCGAGACTGAACTGGTGAAAGCAAAGCTATTGGCATCGCGTAAGAATTCTTCCGCAGGTGAAGAAAGAATCCATATACAGACATTAACGTCCTGAGCAAATCACATATGTGAAAAATCACTAATTTATTTCAGCTATGCATGGAAAAGGGTATAATGTCACCTTTTTACAAAGGTGGCTACCGAACTGATCCCGCGAACTAGCGTTCAGTTTCACTTCTTCCTTTTCTCAATAACCCATAACCATGCTGTTACAGTTTATATGAGGGTAAAAATCCTAGAAGTTGGGAAGAGAACAATAAAATGTAAGGAATCGTTCACTACGTGTATGTGTCTGTGTGTTGCACACCGCATTCTGAGATTTGTGCTTCCGGGGTTTTTCAGTTATGTCATGACGGTCGTGTGACCCAGTTCTGAGGGATCGGTGTTGTTGTGTGAAAATCTTTGTGTGTGCGGGCATAAGGGGGGGGGGTCATTGGGGAGGAGTGGGTTCGTGAACCCAGGGGAGATGCAGAGCTTGGATAAGACGTTTCTGGGCTCATAGTTCGGGGGTCAAATGTTTAACACAGATGGCCCCGGCTATTGCCAACGTGCGCATTCTAAAGTATTTGGACCGGTTCGGGGGGACTTGATAAATAATGCGGAAAGCTTCACTTGAGTTCACACGATGACCAGTGTCTACCAAGTGAGCGAGAATCGCACTTGTGACAGAGCCAGAAACACCTCAGCTAGCGCGAATAATGTTCTTCCATGCGGATAGATAACTGCCGTGCCGTACGACTGACGTAGAGTGCGTCATCAACGCATCTGAACNCAATCATTGAAGCAGTTAACATTTGTAGTTTATCTTTATTCCGTATGATTATTGGTGACAAACTTTTGAAAGAGCAGCGTAGGTTCGCGGCGTTAAATGTGGCTTTTACCGCTCCATTCATTTGTCTTATTTAAGCGGCAACTTTGCCCTTAAAAGGAAAACTATTAAACAGGTCTTTTTTCCACTTACCGGTATGTACTTTTGTAACCTGTTCCATCATATTTCGTTGAATGAAGCGGTCGGAGTATCCACTGTTTCTGAGCACGTTGGAAATAAATTTGAGTTCATCTTTCAATACTTCTTGTGAGCAGATTCTTCGAGCTCTAGGTACCAAACATTTTATCAGGTTCCTCTCCAATTTAATCGGGACATACCTGTGGAAATTCATGTATTGGCCACTCCATGTTTTCTGGCGGTACACACGGCGTTATATAGATCCATCAAGTCTTCTAATGAGAAGTACATCTAGAAACGGTATTCGATCATGTAGTTCTACGTCCTTTGTAAATTGTATGGCCTTGTGTGAGGAGTTAAACTTTTCTAGCAGTTGATCAAGTTCACAGTTTGAATCAGCTACACAAAATATATCGTCTACATACCGAGAATATTTATGAAAACTAGTAATCGTGCCTTTCAATTGGTTATTCTCCAGCATCGCCATGAAAAAATCCGCCAAAACGAGTCCAAGTTGTGATTCGGTTGTTACTCCGTCCTTTTGTCGATATACCGTTGAAAAGAAATTGAACGTAATACATACACCGAAATAAAAGTTCGCTTGGCGCTTCTGTGGATATCCCCAAATTAATTTCATTATAAGTCAAATGTTTTGTGATATACTGGGTGGTTTCCACTAGTGGCACATTTGTGAGAAGTTACTAGGACTTGTTTGTGATCCAACCATGAATCCCCTCAATTCGGAACTCGATGAAACACTGGAACAGATAATTATCCAACACCTGCAACTGAACGTGTTGTTTGGTTGTTTCATTGTACCAGAGTTTTGTGTAACTGCGGTCGCCCACTGGAATAAATGGTCGACCTCCATAGATTACATTGGTTGGGATATGTGTTACACATGTCAAAAGATTGGTTACCTCGGCGAGCGATGTTCGCCGAAGCAGATAGTGGGTGAAAAAAGGCCAAGGGTGGTCAAGCTAAGACCTGGCATGAGGGTATGAACACCCTAACAAGGCGTTTGGGTCACATCGGTCCTGTTAGGTTCCTTGGAATGATCGTACCCGATGGTTAGAGACACTGAGTCATATGGCTGAGTGTCGTAAACAGTGGCGTTCGTGTATCTTGTAAATTTCGCTGCAACACTAGTTCACTGAATTTATAAATCTTCTCTTTAATTCTACTTTCAACGTTTCCCGTATTTCTCCCAATGTTCATCCAAATGGGGAGCCAAACGACAGCAACCAAGACCGGCGCACGATAATGCATGATGGTTAATGGTTGTACAAACGAAACTGAACTGAACTGAACTGTGCTCACAATGCAATCTGTTTGCTTGTTGCTTGTTTATTGAAGGAAATGAGTTTAACCTTCCTCAAACTGTGCAGCAGTTTTGTCCCATTTTGTGTCTGATCAGATGTGCATTATCGTTGTCTTTTACGATGCTGTTATATCCCTTTCCAATTGTTTGTTCGTAACTCCGAAGCGAGCTGCGTTGAAAAAAGTTAATCTTAAGGGCATGACAGTGGAAATACTACTGACAACGAGTTCCCCGAAATCTAATTTTCCAATTTCTTTTTGTTATTTTCATTCACCGCTTATTGAACACTATCATATAAGACTATATTTGTTTTCTAGCTATCATTTCTCATTTGATCTTTCTCTCTCATATATGTGCTTTTCATTTAGCCCACCTTCGAACCTTCATAGTTGAAAGGATTTTCACATCGGAAAAACCCTTGAACCTGCGTTTTAGTTCCAGAAGTCATTGTCGTACCGAAGAAAGAAATATCTAATTGTTAGTACGATAGGCTATAAGTGGATTGGTTTAGACAGACCAAAGTTAATGGTAATCTGGACAAACTACCATGCTAATCGGTGAAGCAGTGGCATGATAGGTTTCAAAATTGTGTAATCTGCAATCTGAATACACTGATTCAGTTCGGGTGATTTTCCTCATTTTTGAACATTGTGACAAATCGCTAATCACTTCCTCTGAGCGCGCACCAAAAACATACTGCTCACAGTAGAATCTCAAGGCACTGGTACAAGCGCAGCATATTGGCATGTAAATCAACCGTAAACGGTTGTTTTCACACTCTGATTAAATTCAAAAATCATTAACCTCTTCAGGGCGCATCCAAACAAAATCATTTCCTCATCTCTCCTGCTTTCTATATACCTTTTCTTGTGGAATAGACCTCCGATTTAGCCATCTGAAGCATTTCACTAGGATGTCCCTTCGTTTCAACGTTTTTATGTCATCGTGTATCTCCACGCTCTCCATGTTTAAGAGTTCTGTAGATCCGTGACACCAGTACGCTTTGAGCCGTGTGGTTCAACTATCAAACACGTATGTGGTCATTCGTACACGGTCTTGGAATGCTTCATCTATCCCAGATATTTGGGCCACATATAAGTAGATGAGTTGCCGTTCATCAGGAATTAACCGATTCCAAAACTTCATTAATGCTTTAAAGGAATATGTGGTCGTTTTGTTTGCCACCGGAGGGATGGCCGTAATGATTAAGATTTTGAAATAACATGCTTCAGTTTCTAGATAACAGTCTAGATAACAGTTTCATTGATTGATGCATTTGTGCATGCCAAGGATTAACCTTTCATGATACCCTGTATATTGTATATGAGGAAATAAATATGGCCACTATTAAGTGTGTGGTATAATGACTGGTGTGTTTGTGCCAGAATTCTTTGGTTTGTAAAATGATCGAGGTATGCGGATTGAATACGGATTGATCCAGGTGTTTTTTTAGAACCCAGATCCAGGTGAAATCTACAGAATGACCACCAAAATGTTTCTCGAATAGAGCTATTCGTTAATGAAATGACACAGTTGGTATAAGTATCTACATGAAGGCAAAGTCGTTGGGCTCCGCCAGGCTGGATGAGACAATGGCGAACGCTAATTTACTACGCAATCATATGGGTGCTGCCAGTTCCACATCTTGGTTGTTTGGGTCGTTTGGTGTTGGCAACTCATCCATGGACAGCTTTTAAATAATATATCTATTCAAATGTACTATTTTTATACACTTCTTATATGGTCAGCTAGCCTTCAGCTAAATATCATGATCAGCCACTTCACGTTACAGATCTCAAGTGTAATTAACCAACTGCCGAACCGTCAATTACAACATCCGAACCAAGCCCTATGACGTTTCCATGTCAGGTACTGCATAATCTGTAGCGAATAAAACAGCGTGATCAACCCGCACGATCCGTCTATAGCCGGAAGTTTGCTACCCTGAATCCCACAAAACTTTGCATACAATGAATATAAATGAAAAAACATGGGGCGATAATTGTGAATGCCACAAACTCTTGGTGTATTGCATGCTCTGGGTAGTGTGGGAGTTGATAAATCTGACAAACAGACAGACAGATACACACGCACATACACGCGCACATTTAGATAGACTGACACAAACTAATAGGGACGAATAGGCTTGTCACCAGAGGAGGGTCAATGCGAGAAGATTATTCGAGTTTTCTCCCAACTGTACCCCCCGGCTGGTCTGAGCACAGGATCACAGACTGTTGACAACGTCCTTAATCCACGGGATCAGACTGGACACACGGGTGTAGACCCCGGGAACATGAGTGCCACATTGAAAACCGAATGAGATGACACCCTCAACACGCCATTGGGGGCCGTGTTTGCACATCAGCGGACCGCCGGAATCAAACTGTCGTTGGGCCCGGGGTTGCGTGAAGCGGAATCAATGAAAGAAGAAATGTAGGGGACAATTTATAGTATTGTTCTCCATGGCCGGTTTGTGAAGATGAGTTGATCAAATGCTGCCAATAATAGCTGCACAGTCAACTAACACTAATATTATTTTGTTTTTTTCGAATTGTAAATAGTTGTGCCAACAAATTTGACCAGAACAGTTTCGGTCAATCATATCGCCACAGATTACGAAGTGAAATCCTGGTAAACGTCCTCGTTGTATCAAGTTTGCATTCATCAACGTGTGAAAGCGTTTAGATTATGGACGAGCTGAAAACAGCATTAAAAATCTAATCGCGACCAATTACAGAGTCTTAATGATACCCTCCTCTACACTGCGGGACAGTGTGTCCCCAATCTATCCAGTACGCTTGAAATGAGTTCGACCGCTTAGAAAGTCAATCCTTATTACTAGATGAAGACAGAACAAATTGGAACGGAGGATTTATCGATGCTTTCTTGAATGATCCGTGTTGGGAATGACAGCACCCACGCTGTGTGCTATACTGTCCAAAGTGTTATATGCTACTTGATCCCACGTTTAAGTAGATATTTTGGTACTAATATATCTCGATAGTGATTCTGGTACTGTTTAGTGTAATGGTACATGACAATTGTTTGAATCAGGGGCTGTATCGCCCTAAATCAAGGCATCTTCTCTGCGTTCTCAGTAATTTTATTCAACCATTTGGTATACCAATTTGATTTAAACCAGTTATGTGTCCATCGATTCACAAAACAGTCTACCCTTCCCATGAGACCAATTATCTCCCCACATCATAACAGAGTGACTGCCACCTGACAGTGTGAATGCCCTTGTTCTATGTCTATGCTTGTGTTCCTTCGATTTTCAAAATTCACCCCTACTGTTTGTCACCCATATATACAATATTGCTCCGTTGATGAACACCTCATTGTTTCCCGTACATACATGCATTGTCCAATTGAGCGGTGCCATTCGATGGCATTCGGTCCTCCAAAGCATCTGGAACACAACCCATATCCTTGTACGTCCTTCATCAGAAAAAGCACTATCATATTTCCAGGATGTCGGGATTGTGCACAGCTTCCTTCCCAGACACCGGAATAACCTCTATTGCAGAAGATCGAGGTAGATGAAGAAAAACACCGAGGTTTTTCTAACGTTTTATCCACCTATAAACCGTGGATCTCGACTGGTCGAATGCACGTGTTTGGAAAACGGTGGACATTTTAGCGTACCACATACCAATAAACTTGGGGATAAATCAATTGCCGCTTGTTCGCATCCGCTCTCCTCAAACGGATTTCAGTTACTGGCGATTGACTGGCGATCAAATGAATGACCAACGCCGAAACACCGAGCACGACAGTTACCTAATCTGAGATTCGTGAGCATATTTTAGGTGGTGCTTAGGTGCGTTTACGTGATTTCTTCTAATGAATGAGAATCCTTTAAGTTCTATCAACAACTTATTTCCTCTCAATTCACATACTGTTATAGTCAAACATTAAAACGGAGGACAACGTTCGACAATGATACGGAGTCAAAGTTCATCACTAGGGTTTTTACAGAGAGAGCGCACCTTTGCAAATTGCGATCTAGGTATAGTGATCAGTTCAAGGATCCATCCCCTCAATACTCACTCTCTTACGCAACCACCACCACCCGAATTCATTTACCATTCTTTGTCGTTCAATTGATGGCCGTGGGTTTTTTGTTCTGAGGAGAACAAACAGTCAGAATTCATCCACACTAAACACATCCACATCACAATCGGTACCACATGCAAAAAAATACGTTGCGCTGTTTATCAGGAGATGTGTTCATTCCTAAAGTTCAGGTGTGTTATTAGAACTAATCAACCTTCTCAATTACATTGGCATACGATGGCCGACGTCAGTCTGCGTAATACAGTCTAAATCTGTGGTAGAGACTGAATCATTGAATCACGTATGTACCTGGGGATGTGTTTGACCATTCTAGTTCGCAGTGATCGATCGGAATGCTTCGTTGTAGCTGCAACGGGAGGTAGACTCGACTGAGTGACGAGCTTTGAATGGGGGAGGTGGAGCGGTCACAAGGTATACATTACGAACGCATTCTCGCTTTTGTTACGGCTCTGCGACAAACACCGACTAAGGATAATCGAGGCATTATCGATCGCTCACAACAAACACACGCTGTGTCCAGAAGCGAAGTACCTTAATCTTTGACCTTCTCTGGTTGTAACCAATCCTGTGCATTACACATATACACACAGTACACAAACACACATACGATTAAACCGAACTAAATTTCTCGATTCGCTCCAGTTGTCTATCTTGTTCTGTGTTAGGCGTATGCGACCGATGAGAGTATACGAAAGAAATTCCCCTCGCAGTGCTTGCCTTCTGACTTGCCTGTTCAAATTC
>UZAN01041278.1:46525-60932 GCA_900618425.1 Echinostoma caproni | reverse complement strand
CCGGGAATGAAGCATACTGGAGATATCTGAATAAAGTGACAGTAGATGAACGACGGTGGTGTTCGAGGGTGTGGCTGTTTCCTACTTGGTGAGCGTCTTTCTTCAAAAAACGGCACAAGTCTACCGGTGATTTTGTAACATCGAGAATGTGACCGGACATCAATAAGTTTATCAGTCTACTGAACTGAATGTTCCAGAGAAAGCAGATGGTCTTTCATCGGGGTTGTCTGGAACAACATCCATTGCAGATTGTTCGGAAATGTGCAATTTCGAATAAAGGTTGTTGGTAATTCTAGTCCTGAGAGCCTATATATATATATATATATCCTTGTAATACATGGTTTCGGTTTGGATCAAGATGATCGTGTAAAAATACATATGTAGGTAAGTGACATTCTAGTGGCAAACGAATAGTCGACTTTCCAAGAATTGTTTCATCTTTATATGAGCCCGATGCTAACCACCCATGGGATGATCTGATCTCAGTTTGCAATAATTCCAGTTCATCATACCACGTATTTCCCTTATNNNCCTTATTGTTTGAGGAGAGGGGGGGTCGCTCTCTTCTGATCAACCGAATTTCACTCAGTGTTCCTCAGCGATAGAGAAAAATGCATTACCTATTTCAAGCCAGACTAACGCTGGAGAGAGCATTAAAGAGATCTAGCTTGATGTGTTTAGTCGAGCATTTTATGCGAAGTGATGCATCACAATGCGGCCTATTGTTGATTTTATCTTCATCAATGGATAATTCTGAATAATGTTAGAGGAATCCAGAGTTTCACTATTGTTGATCTTCAGTGAGAGCACCACTGGAGTTTACCATTTCTTTGGTGAAGCATTGACTGACTAAAGCAATCATTGTGAGTTAAAAGAAAAAAATTGACAAAGAAAACATGACACAAGGAAACTGTAAACTCCCTCTCTCTCTCTCTCTGAATATATATATGACTTCATTAGTTCAATTTACCTGGCCAAGAACTCGGTCAAATTATACGAAATCCCATTCGACGTGGTCGGTGCCGTGTCGAGCACACAAATGGAACTGTTGATTGCCCGAGTACCCGGTTCACAAGACAAACAAGCCTCGGACACCGATCTGGCCTCCGTGGGATCCGCGATCACAATGCTACCCGAAGGACATTTGGTACAGTTGATCACCGCCTGATGTGTTGCGGTGTTTATCACTTCCTGATAGAACAGACCTACAGGGCACCGGATACATCTGCAGAATGAAAGATGTGTGTGCATCGTGAAATGTGTGAATTGAGCATAATATTCATAATTGTTTGAGCCAATCGATAAAGTGGTATGCTGGTATTCAGCGCTATGCACTGATTAAATGCAACGTGAAATACGCATAGAAACCATTGATTATTGTTGAACTTGATGTTTAAAACGTTGGTTCTTTGTGGAAATAAATGATTGATCAAAAGTGACCGAGATGAGTAAGCAACAGGAAGCTAATTTGTTCACGTGATTCGACAAACACAACAAATGAGTCGCACCTTAACTGGTAGGATAATATGTGCTGTACAAAAGCGTGGGCAATATCCAAGCAGGGGTTCGAATCTAATCAAAGGGACTGATCTGTGCATGATTTAAACACTATTCCATTGTCCTCAGTAATCTGCTCAAACAACCCAAGTCGATCAAATTGGGGAAGACTTTATTTCAAGAACAACTGAACGAAACTTTCGCCAACACGATATACTGTAGGTAAAGGCACCATTTCGAATACAAGCATATTTCTACCGCTCTTGTTTGATGCTCCTCCAAAGCATTTGAACTATCATCATTCAAAACAGAGTGAAAAGCCCTGAAATCCCATTAGCATAATCTATCGCACATAGCACTTTGTATCACTGGAATAAAATCAAACGGTTTACTATTAAACGGCAGTAATCGAGCGGCATAGACCATTAGTACACTGAGCTCTAGTTCCTGTGTTCGAACCCCGTCATTATCATTCTATCTATACACCTCTAAATGGACAACCTTTGTTTACCAGTACGTCAACTATCTAAGTGCTGTACATCAAAAAATATCAGGTACGAAGGCGATTTCGTCGTGTATATGGCAAATGAGCCGTGAACTGAAAAGCTGGGAAGCACTGAACAGCTTTTTTGATCTGCTTGGGTTTCATCAGCAGTGCGAATCCATCAACCCAACTGGGGATCGAATCCGGGACCTCACGGGCAGAACGCAAGCATGCTATCCACTCGGCCACCGGGCAGCTGATCAGGCCGTTTCTCACTTTGAATTTACACGATATAGAAAAATCCATGTTTGCGAGCTTGTTGCGGGTCACAGATCCTGCTCATCTCAGCCTCTGGGTTATGGCTCGGTTGGAAAATTTCATAACCTGACTACTTATTTCAAGTGAGTAATGGAAGAATTGATTCAATTGCAAAGTTAAATTCGTCGTGTATATGGCAAATGAAGCGCGCTATATCGTGTAAATGGAAAGTGAAAAACGGTCTGATCAGCTGCCCGGTGGTCGAATGAGTAGTACGCTTGCGTTCTCCTTGTGAGGTCCTGGTTTCGATCCCCAGCCGGGTCGATGGATTAGCACTACTGATGAGACCCAACCAGGTCTAAACAGCTATCCATTGTTTCTCAGCTTTTCAGTTCACGCTTCATTTGCCATACACACGACGAATTTACCTTTGCAACTGAATCAATTCCTCCATTACTCACTTGAAATATCAAGTAGTGCTACAAAATTAAACTCCTTGTCTCAATGACAACTAGAACAAACAGGAGGGGTAGTTGTAGATGATGATTTATTGCAATAAAAATGTGCGCATTCAAATTTTAGCGGCACACAGGGGTGGTCGCGTTAGTAAAAATCACAGTTACTGGTTTTCTAATTGTTCATTGGTTTGCTTCAATAGAATACGATACACAAAATATTGAGTAAGAAATCGACCTGGCAATAGCTTTGGTGACTAATAGACGTGTCTCTTTTTTGTCTGTGTAATCCTCGTTCTCAGACATTCTAAAACATGCCAACTGAATTCTTCGCCCTGAGGTAGGAGTGGTGGCGGAGCAGTGACATTTTTAACCAATTCATTTCATAAATTATCGATCGATCTGATGGAATCAAACCCTAATATGAATCAACCATATGTACTGATCGGTTTCTGTGATATTCTAGTCTGTGGAGTGCAACCAAGTGGCCAGGTTCGATTCACCAAATAGAATCATCTTATCTACCTCGATAAGGCACAATCAGTTGCATTCATTTCAATGCATGATCAAAGACATGTATTGTATAAAACAATCTAGCAGGCTTGCTGTTATCTTTGAAACAATATTCACTGTATTTGGATAGCACAAAAAGCCCCACGCAAGTGGGTGACACTGTACGATTATCATCCAAATGGACTGCGTGTTGCGAGAAAAACATGCCCCTTCCCTGATGCGAACATCAGTGTGATTCAATACGCACCTTATTATAATAAATTGTCAAGTGAATAAGTCCGCATAGTCACAAGCATTTGCTATTCGCTTATTGGAATCAGAACATGAAACAGAAAACCACATACTATCTAATAGATTAGGCGCGCCGAATCCAAGCCGGGATATCTACCATCCAGTTCGAGTGGTACTGGCAAGGATCGAACCTCAGACCCCGAGGAATGTTAGACACAGAGACTTAAACCGTATAAATCACTCTGCAACTCAATCCACAAGGCTTTCTTCAACAAGATTCGTCAGTGAGGTACTGTAGCAAACTCGGTCTCACAAAAACCGTAATGCATAATTACTAAAAGAAATTTGATCCATACTGTTGTGTTCCGGTTGGCCCATTCAATTTATTTGAATAACTATAGACATTGTTTTATACTTTATACAGTTAACCTCATGTTTCACGGTTTAAGGCCCGGCAGGGGAACACCAATTGTAACACAGAAGAAATAGCTTTCCAGTTCGCTTTGTCCGTCATAAACTTTTATCCTACGTGTCGCTCATGTGGGAATTAAATCCAGTAGGCATCAATAACATTAACTGACTTTATTTTATCGGATTATATCGCGTGTTGTCAGCTTCCAAGCATCCGGTTCAATGATTGTTTCATGCGTATAAAATGAACTATTATAATTTTTCCACAATCCATTCAACATTGTTTTTTTGATATTGGAATTAGATAAATTTCTATTAATCTACCGTCGACTGAATGCGTATCAAAATGAAATTATATTTCACACTGTGTGTCAAACAGTCACGGTACAATATTCTGTTTCACAAAAGTAGTTGAGTAGTAGCAGAGTAAAATATGTTACTTTGTAACGGCAATGCTGCTTTCTTAGTAATCCACAATAAAGCACTTTATTTTCCCAATCCCTATTCATATCTGCATGTGTCTGCCTGTTATTTTAATGAAGAGAGGCTTTTCGAGACCGATTAGGACTGTACAATGTAGCCTGATTAGCTGCCCCCTATACACTCCAATATGATAGAGAAACTAGTCACAATATAGCATACTTGCTTCGCCGTCGTCATAACAACCCAGGGTCAAATAAAGGCTATGGAACAGGTGATCAATAAAGGTGGGCAATCAAACCATTTTGGATAGTTTTAGTTGAAGAACGAATAGACCATTAACTCATGTGTACAGAAGCGTTCGTGAATACAGAAGATGCCTAGGGCAAATAAATGCCCTCTATCTCTTTGGATGAACGAACCAGCGCGAAGCGTTAATCAACTGTGCTGAGAAATCTTCGTAATGTTCGAGCACTAATGTCCAATTTCACTCCACGCGTTGAATAAAAATGACGACAGCTGGTAAAAGTCAATTAAAGCTACTGTTCGCATCACAATGACCAATGATTAACAGTTTTTTTTACTCGCCGTGCTGTAATCACAAGGATCTGTTATTGAGGTCCAGGACTCCATGACTTGGTCCCTGGGAGGTTAGGTTGACTACCCACAGGGAGTTCAGAACCTGTTATTTGTCCGCACATGCTTTGTTGCATGCATTGACTATTGACACTGTCAATTCTTCAGTGAAATATTACAACAGGAGTAAAAAAATTGCGTAATTTTCGTAGAAAACCATATCAAAAATGATTAATTGGAACTAGTTTTTACTGTGACCGGTTATACGAAAACATTCGGACAATTTCTGGAAATAGCCAGACATCATCTGTATGTTCACGTCGAGGTCTGAATATCCAAGTATGCTGATATTTGTTTTACGCGGACTGTAGCTGTTCGCGTGTCAAAACCAGTTCACTGGGATTCGTTGGCACGTTGTTACACTCGCTTGTCTTTGTCGCCCTTGTGCTTCAACGCAACTGTACGTCAAATCGTGCCGATGCATCCACTGTAACACACTGCTTCGATATATGTCTGTTGCAGCCACAAGTGTTCTAGTTAAATCCGGTCTTTGCTTGGTTGCGCGCCAGTGATGGAACCCATTAAGAATTTCGCTACTACTGGTCATAATGGACGTACTGCAAACCAATGACACCTTGAAACCGTGGTTCGGGGGAGGTAGACTAAACATGAACTTATTGGAAGACCTCCGTAGATTACGTAACCGTACAGTTCTCGTCATGGTTACCGAGAGAGAGAGACCGAGTTTTTCTGGTAACTTTTTCAGGGCGCATGAGTTGTCATCATCATCATCATCATCATCATCAGAATTGTGAATTGGCAAGTTTTGATCGGAAATTATTTATCTTCCAAGCCAGGCAATGAACGGACAAAGTGTTTCACATCAACACTTCAGATAACAGCCAGTCGGTGAATGTAACCATCATGAAACCCCGAAGATCATGAATTTGAATACGACCACTGATGCCTAAGTTTTCCACTTGTATCTTTTTCTTTTACTTCTTTTTATAAATATATAAAGATTCACTTTTCTAGAAGTAAGAAGCGACCAATCAAAGGGATTCTATACAACACACAGAAAGTGAGGAAATCAAACGCTGGCGATTGGATTCAAACATGTCTTTCGGAGCGACAAATTGATGAACTTAAACGTCTGGCTACGATTACCGAGGCGGTTTCCTCTGGGAGCCTCTTGGTTTATCGCTTTCTTGTTCAGAAAATCAGACTGGACAATTTTCTGAACAATGAAAGACAGTAAAAGAACATTGAAACAGGTTGGGTGAACTTAAGAGGCTGTGCAAATAAGTGAAAAAGAAGGTGAAGTGAGTAGGAAGCAGACCGGTACGTTTCAGAAGGTGAAAACCGCACTGAATCAAAACAAATGATTGAGATTGGGATTATTTAGAAAGTTCTTGAGACGTTTTATGAACGGGGCACCGGAATGCAATGTGTTTAGTTCGAACTGCGCACTGCGATTCGGACATCAGAAACATGTTTGTCAGCACCACAGGATAAGGACGATATACGGTTCACTTCACTTCCCTTCTCACAGCCATTAGCCATGCACTTTCTTGAGCCGGCTCTTGTTGCCTCCGCCTAAATATCCACTTGAATGAAGGATTAAAGGGAAGAATGAAACGTGGAAAGCAGTAGTAAGGTGAATATGGAAAATGCAAGAGGGGACTCATCAGTGCCACTGTTTGACATCCAGTTATATCACTCTAACCACCGGTTATAATGATCTTGGGATCCCCATCCAGGAATCCTGATGCGATCAATGTGAGTAGGTTTTCTGGTCAGGATTTTCATACCTTCATACTAGGTCCGAGTTTGAGCACTTTTTACTTTTTTCCACCCAATACCTGCCTCGGTAAACAGCACGCGCAGTGGCAATCTATTTGGTGATATGCGCAACACATGCCCCAATCAACGCAGTCTATGGAGGTCGAACACATGCTTTAGTAGACGACCGCGACTACTTCAAACTTTGCGTCCATCAGCATAATTTCTCGTCTGGCTTCCCCAATAGACTCATGCAGTGCAGCGTAAACAGTGGTGTGCGAACACTGACAGAATGCTAAACTTTAGATGCTTTGTATAATACTGGATGTTCATTCGTTCGAAAGGCTGGGCCATTAGATAGTTAACACAAACATCGCCCCGGATTAAATTATATAGATAATTTAATAATAATAATAATAATAATAATTTAATATTGGGGATGAAACGTCGGCACTCTAAGTGCTCGCGGGGCAACAAACTGAGAATTAAGTTATACTAGATAAGTTACAAAATCTACAATCAATAACGTGGTTAGCAAGCTGACTAAAGTCACTAAGATTAAAACAAGTTCCGTTTGTACAACCATTAACCATGCACTATCGTGCGCCGGTTTTGGTTGCTATCTTTCGGTTGCCCATTTGGATGAACATTAGGAGAAAGACAGGAAAGGTGGGAAGTAGGATCGAAGAGAAAATTTTAAAGTTCAGTGGATTGATGATACAGAGAAATTGAGAAGATGCAAGATTAACTCTAAGGTGCTTTATGTTTTTTCGTGTACATTTTTATTGTCCTTTTGTGTGATATCCAGGTACTTTAATAAAATTATCCATTCACTAACTAATCCAGACACATTTTATCGTTCGCCCTCTACCGATTGCAATAAAAGCAGTTGAGCAGATTGAGAGGCAGATAAGCGTGCTAATATCTGTTTCATTCATTCAAAATATAACCATTTAATTAACTATCGAGGCTTTTAACTTCCACTGAGGCAGTTACTGCATCATGACGATTAAACTAGAGGATCAGCAGACTGGTTTTCTTGTTCTCCCTCATCATCATGTTAAATATATAGTCAACGGCTTATACACCAAGTGTTATTTCTATTATTCTATACTGGCCATAAATGTGAAAGCAATGCGCGCCTCTCGTCTCTCATCTCTCTCTCTCTCTCTCTCTCTCTCTGTGAATTGGTCAAAGGGAATCGAATGTTTCAACCATTAGCGACATCGTTTTGATAAACATCCTAATTTTATTATACAGGCATATTTCATCACATTTTGTACTAAACTTGACTTCTAAAAAAGAACTATTGATTACATGTATACTTATATTTAATTACTGCGCGGGTTCAACACGTATGCATAATACTGTATATATGCATACATATATTTATATGCATATAGAAAGTTAAAGTAAATTGGTGTTGTCTACGTCAATATATAAAGAATCAATAGCCTACCCTAATTTAACTGGTTTTAATTAGTGAAATCATTTGCGCATTTTACTATCCCTGTCTAACAAACCCCTGAAGTAGTGTGAGCGATGAAGGGTGTTCGCAGAAATGGTGGATATTAAATGAACGCATTCGCGTCTATCCCATAAGTTTTTCTCGTCTCTATGGTGTCGAATAAATACAGTGAGTGAACATTGTTGTCACTAGTCTCCATCTGCAAGTTTTCCCTCTAGGTTTAGTGCTTTCTCTTATTTCAAACAAGACCAAAATAAATGTAGACAGCAACCGGTGTAATCACTCAGCACGATTATACATACATTGGAGCTCGATAGTATCTTATTCGAATTCTAACCCTTTTGTGCTTTATAAAATTTGATTCGTTCCACAGTACAAATGACAGTTGCAGAATGATTTGAACTCTCACACACTCTTTACTGTATTATTCGTAGTATCCTTACATGCAAGCATTCAAACACAGACATTATCTACGTTTTTTTCTGTTTCTTTGAATTATGTGATTTTGTGGCCTATAAAAAAAGTGCTTTATTGGGCTAGTAAATGAGGCACCGAAAACGAGCTTGTTTGCCGAATTGATTTATTGACAGAAAAAAATTTGCTCAACAATAAGTATGTGTGTGAACTTATTTCGTTTAAAGCGTATTTCAAGGTACGTTTGCAGGTTCGGTGCCATTAATCTCCAAAATCTCAGCACCCAAGTTGAGTTCTGACGGATACGTCTAAAGAAGCAATGGGCTCATTATTCTGAAAGCACAGGATCAGCTTTCGTAAGCAAATAATTCTAAGATAGGGAAAAGTGCAACTTCCTATGGCGTTTAAATAAAAACATTGCATTACAGTACTTTAGAGCTACGTCTGATCGATTACTATTCCCTCCCTTTGTCTGTACTGTTGAAGGACTGCATCAGTATTGAGACAGGCGGTACTGTGCTTGTTCTGCAGCCAGTGTGAAATACACGTCTAAGATTAATTTTATCACTGAAACCTCCCAATAAAGTAAAACTCCGTCGAGCAAGCAAGAGGAGATATAACTACACGCAGACAGAAGATGTCACTTCATTCTGTGCTGAACATAACACCTATACCCTTCAGTTGGAGCAACCGTTAAGCGTTACACTTGGTTAGGTGCGCTTAAAGATTCCAGGCTATTCGGGTTTTTTTCACTGAAGACCATTGGAGTCATCCAACGAATGTTTAAGCATTCTGTGCATGATGTGTGCGGTTGAGCGGGCTCAGCTGCTTAAAGTATCCAGTGATAATTGGAGGAGTAAGGTTTGTGGTGACTGTTTCAAGTGGACTTTCAGAGTTTAATCTTTCAGGTGGCCCATCTGCTGGATTCATCTGATATAATTATTGTCACTCACAACAAAATAATAAAACTAGCAAACACCCATAAACCGTCAATGTGAAAGGCATTCCTGAGCCTCAATCATAAATTTCAATTATTCACACCACAATGGCTCGTTAAAAACGCAGCATCGTACGCCGGGAATGGTCGTTTATAAAAATGCAGTAGTATGATTCCAGATTGCTAAGGAGGGAGTCCTTCATAAAGGTTTCCAGTGAAAAGATATCCAACTGGTTGAAACACGTTCTCACGTTATGCAAGGATTATTGATCGGCAGGGCTATTGCAACTGGCAACTACATAGACTGACGATGTTGCTCTCGGATGAATGGATAATGGAAAATCATGCAGCCACCGACATGTAATTCTCCTCTTTATCACGGTACAGAAAGTTTTCACGACTGTGGATTCCACCCCGTCTGTTGTTTATCCCACAAATGTGAGAGATAAAAACATAACCTTTCTCTACATTTGTGGAAGCGGTAAAACCGGTTAGTCTTAGAAACAGATAACTAAAATAATAACAGTGTGCAAAATGAGCAGTACAATCGAAGTTGTACAATCACGCTTGAAGTAGCAGAAGAAATTGAACAAAAATGAAGAGTTGTCCATCGCAGACCCAATACTTGAGAGAGAGAGAAAATATCCGTAATGAATTCCTTTTATCCGCCATCAATTGTTGCCAAAATTCTAGTTCGCATCTGCTCTCAAATGCGCTAAACACAAATGACATCACAGGAACCATCTGAAGGGCACATGAGTAGAGTTGCTTGACTGCTTTTTTTAACTCAACTATGTTTTATTCTATCTGCTGAACGTCCTTCACATAATAGCGAACTCCCTAGCGGTACCGACCGATCTGGTCAGTCCCGACTATGTTCGTATCCAAAGCGAACACGAATAGCCCACATTTCGATCTTCAGTGCATAGTAATGTTCAGTTTAGTTCAGTTCGGTTTGTACAACCCGTTTTGGTTGTTGTTGTTGTTGTTGTCTTTTGGTTGTCCATTTGGGTGAAGAGATTGGAAAGTTAAGAGTGGATTCGAAAATAAAATGGGGAAATCCGAGCAAAATAAGATTGGCAAAGAAACTGAAACGTTGCACGAGCGTTACTGTTCACGACACTCAGCCGTATCATTCAGTGTCTCTAATCGTTGATTACAATGATCCCGAGGTTTTCATCTGAGTCTTATGCGGTTTAACTGAGATTTCAATTACAAGCGGGCATCATAATCACATAGACTGTATAACTGACAACCAGAAATTTGATCAGATTTGTGTAGATTTTCAAATGCATCCGGTATTGCATTGTAGTTAAATTGTGTTGTGGAATGTGTGAGAGTTCCAAGTCCCCATCCCACCTGTTTCTCTCAAACTGAACGGATGTCATCTATGATAAGAACGCTTTCAATGTCCAGAGCTAAGTGGTGTGGCTCCCAAATCGCAAGATCACAATTGCCTAAAACATAAAAGATATTTGAACGAGTTCAGTTCAGTTCTTATAACCTTTAACCATGCAGTCTCGTGCGCCGGTTTTGGTTACGCATTTGGATAAAACAGCAGAATGACGATTTGAATGTTGCAAGCGGATTCAAGCAGAAGATAGTGCATTTACATAGACTGAAGTTACAAGAATAATTAGTAGATGCATGAGTGTCACTGCGCTCCGCGTCTCTAACCATCGGTGACTATGATTTCGAGGTCCCCAGCCAGGGAGATGAACGGAACCTATGTGAGCCAGTCTCCTGGTCAGGGTTTTCATACCCTCATGCCAGGTCTTCGTTTGACCGCCCTTCATTTTTTTCCAAAT
The DNA here is from genome assembly GCA_900618425.1 of Echinostoma caproni. Lineage (NCBI taxonomy): Eukaryota > Metazoa > Platyhelminthes > Trematoda > Plagiorchiida > Echinostomatidae > Echinostoma > Echinostoma caproni. The sequence continues at coordinate 49,678 of UZAN01041278.1, read as the reverse complement.
CTGGACGAGGATGAAATACTCATCCGAAACTGTTTTGCAGGCATCACATCAATGTTTTCACCGTGAATATTTAGTCCAACATCCAGCAATGAGGACGGAATTTATTTTTTTTTAAATGATGGTGATATATCGAACACGGACGATGTGAATAGCAAAACCCATGTGCGTTCGTAAGGTCTAAGGGCAATTCTATGACAGATACATTGATTGAAAGTAATCCATATGCGAGTGAGAAAGAAAAATAGCTAAGATTAGAAGACTAATTGTGAACTGTAACTACACTTGATCGTGGCTAGATGATATCTGACGCACTTCATCATCAAGTAGAAGTACCTATCATTCTTTTCGTCTAGCCATCCCATTGATATCGACCACCTTGCATACGGAACAATGCAATAAAGATAACCTGTCGTTTGACTCTGACCGTCCATGCGCACACACACTCATGTTTAAAATTTATCATTTTAAGACGCTTCATCTGTTGCTGAATAATGAAAGTTAGGTTACCACGGCGAACAAAGAAATGAGTGGTTTAAAACCCTAGTTATCATTCATGGGCTTTACCGTACAAATGTGACGGGAATACAAACCAAAGCTCCCGGTTTGACCTAGAACAGTTCATCTTGTACCGGGGTCATATTGCCTATAGACTTGTTCGCCCTCGTTAAGAAATAATCATTTGAGTTAATCATTTGTATTGGAATTGACGCAGATCTGAATGTTTTTCCGTAATAGTGGTGCGTGGACTAAACACTGAACCCGTGTTAAAAATGTGGTCTTCAAGCCGATTTCCGCCACAGTGTAACATTTGAGATTTTAACAAGTTAAACACTCACCTATTCATACACTTATCCCATTAAATTTAATTTTCATGTGGAATAAGGACAATGATTTGCACAAAGCAACGAATTGTTTGACTATTAAGTGTCGAGAACGTAATGAATGAGTGGATCATACGTATATCCAAAAGCTACGCGGCAAACAGTAGGGTGAAACTTCTTCGGCGTTAGCATCAAGTGCTATTTAAGTGATTACTTAAGTGATTAAATGAGCCTACGTCTTCTTAAGGAAAACGTTTATTGAAAAGGATTCCGATAATTTGACAAACAGAAAGATTCAGATTTCGAAATGAAATCAAACACGCATTTCAAAGGCACTTTCAGACAAACAATTCTTTTCAAGTACCCACCCCTCTCCCATACCAACACGCATACATACACATACATATTCACATAATGACTGCGGTCCTTTGGAATTGGGTCGCATGGCTTATGTGGCATAACTAAAAATGCCGAAAGCATCGAACTGAGAATGTTGTATCTTCCCAAACCTTAGGTTTTATAGTCTCATACAAAGTGATTATGAATTATCGAAAACAATTTTTCATGTGAAACTGTATTCTAAAGAGGAAGTTCACTGAGAACACAGACTCAAACATTCAATTTATAGAGTAACTTTGTTATTTGCAAACTGCACGTGTGTTGGTATTTGCAAACACAGTAAGTGCAGCTCATAAACCTCACACTTGCATGTAGTAGGAAATGGATGAGTTGAATAAATGAGAATATTACCATGATAAAGATGCTGAATACTGGACGTGTGGAGCAAGTGAGTAGCTTCACGGGCTCCAATAGTCACAAAGCCCAATCATATCACCTGGGTGTATACGAAGATTCGCAACGAGACCGAATCCCCTGGTTAGGGTAGTCATACCGTTAAGACAGCTTAAATTTCGACCACCATTGGCATTCTTCCATCTACTGTGTGTGTCGGCAAACAATACATATAGCTGTAGGGTGAAGAAAACAGACAGGGTATCAAGACGGGTTATGAGGAACTGTAAGGATGTTCGAGATCCAAAACCAAACGGCTGATCAACGACTCCCTGAAGCGAAGTGCCTGCACAATTGGACTGTATAAGGTTTGTGAACTAACCATAGAGATTCAATTAAAAATAATCACTCGTTGTTCTGCTTCGTTATACAATGGAATAGCTTCTTGAATTTATTAAAACAGCAATTATCAAATCAAACACTAGCAAAGTGATTAAATAAGGTGTATCTGTGCTGACTAACTGCCAAATATACTAACCATCTCTATTAGCAACAAGCATGCTTTTACCAAATAAAATGTTCAGACTCACTCATTCGATTTCATTCATTGGAGGTCTGTTCTCACTTTCACATTTAACCATGTGTGCAATTGCAATTGTAAACAACCCCCTTTAATCACGAATACCAATGACAATACTAAATTTACCAACTGAAAAGAAAGTGTTAAATAATATGCACACACTGAGCTCCAGAATATGAAACCTCACAAGTCAATTGTGTTGCCCGGAAAACATATTGATTTACGAAAATAATTTCATACAAGATGCCTCTGTTCACACCACATATCGTCTCTTTCAGTCAAATCCAATCGACTACTCAGAAAACCAGAAATAACAATAGTTGTCATGCAATGTAACAAACAAATGACTCGTTGCTAAGGCCCCAAATTATCGAAACAATGTAACATACAAGGTCAATTTGTTACAGTACACATGCGGTTCTACAGTTCAGAATGATGAGTGGTCAGAATTCTTCAAGAGCCAGGTTTTCTTCAGTATCTGCTATATGATTAGGAAATTAAGATAAAGGGTCTATTGTGAAGCCCGTGAATCGATTTTAGTAATAAATAAAGTGATTCACACTCCCCTTTTTACTTTTCAGAGTTAATGCCCATTATGCTTTCAACTGATCCCTGCAAGCGATCTACGATCGCTGTCTGTCTGCATCTTACAGCGAGAAAATTTCTCCAGATCTGGGAATGCTAGAGGATCAGTTCATTACACTGATTCGAATTAAGCCCGTTTTAATTATAATTATAAGAATTTTTCACCCGCGTTGACAGTAAAAGATCCAGTAATGTGCACTCAGATACTTGGAGTCACAAATCGGTCGGTATCATGTGAAGATGGGCATATTAAAATGTATTCATCTAGGTCAGTATCACATGTTTAACTGAATCCTAGAGGACATCAAAAGCTTTTGATCAGACATAGGACATTGCCTAGTAAAACCCAGAAATTTGCCAGAGGTGCAAACTAGTTGGTGTCACTCGATTCACTACAGACTCTTGTTGGCAAGCTGCTGAGAAACGAGTTCAAAT